>LPNX010889076.1:314711-369141 GCA_001517045.1 Pseudotsuga menziesii | reverse complement strand
TAAAGGGGAATCTGAGCAGATCCGTGACCCATGTCGGAGTCACTGTCACTACTCTCTGATGATGTCAGAGGTGGAGGTGGAGGTGGGGGAGGTGGGGTTGTCAGGGGTGGGTTTGTTGAGTCAGTTGAATCTGTCGGGGTGACGATGGGGTTTTGGTCGACGGAACTTGTGCTTCCGTCGGGTGTCGACTCTTTCTCGTCGAATAGCGGATTGTTGATAATTTGTCTTCTTAATGACCCACTGTCACTTTGAGTGCTCAAGTCTGACTCTTGTGTATCTTCTGAAGTTGTGTGTGGCAGGGGCGGTGCTCCTTCATGTGTCAGCAGGAGCAAGTGGATACTTCGAAAGGAAGGTGCTGTTTGAAAGGTCACCCAGTTACCTTCGATCGGTCGACGTATTACAAGATGTCGACCCGGGTATGGTTCATCGCCTAGTCGGCTCCAGAGTGTAATGTCGCCAGCTCTTAGTCGAAGGTCATCTTCAATAATAGTTTGTATTCTGGTACGCGGACCTACTGTGGAAAGGGTTACTCCTTCGTCGGGAACAATTAGTTGGAGAGCTTCTGGCTGCTCTATCCACATTTCATCATCTTCAGGGGACGCCTCTTCTTCTTCGCCTTCTCTGCGTCGGTCATGACCCGACTCTGGCGGTAGTTCATCATGGTCGGTCTCCCTAGGGTTTTGCTGCAGCTCTGCGGCCCTTTCTCCTCTAGCTTCCCTTTTCTTCTGTCTTTCATCCCTTTGGATTCTCTTAATGTCCGACATACTGTAGTACAATACTATGCCTTCAGTTCCTCTTCGGTCGATTATGCATTACTGGTGACGACGGCTCTAGTCGACTAGGATCCACTATGCTCTAGGCCCGACACACGACCAGCTACCCCCCCATGGCCTACCCGACGCTTTTTAGAAAGCCCGGATGGTGTCTATTTACTCAGGAAGTATTCCCACTCCCTTTCAGCAATGAATTTTTCCCACTGCTTCTGCTTCTCCGCCCAGTTAGTGTTTGAGGGTGGTTCACGTAATAGAGGTCGAGGTTCAACAATGTGCCTTGATCCTTTCTCTATTAGAAACTTGAACAGTAAAGCCGGTAAGGAACACAAGAATTGATCAGCAAATTCTGTGAAAAAATTCTGTCGGACGGTTTCCACAGATGTCCTGTCCTGGACTGCTTGTTCCTCACAGAAGTCGTCGGCTATCTTTTCGAACCACTCCGAGAGATTTGTACGTCCTCCTCGGATCAGTTTCTGGAGTAACTGTTCTTCTTTAGTCTTGTCTGGTTTTCTCATCCAAAAGATGCTTCAGCAGGTGGGGCACGGATTCGACAAACTTTTCGTGAGTCTCAGTGAAAAATCTGGCTTTTGCTTCTGCGACTGTCAATCTGTTCGTTCTTGCGTAATTTTGTAGGTAGTTAGCAATTTTTCGCTCCCACCAGTCCTTTATCTCCTGCTCTGGTATCATATGTGAGCATATATTCCAGTTATGTACTACCGGCAACGGAACCAATGTCGTAATCTCACAGATCACATAAGGTTACCAATAATACATACAAAAATATACAGAATATACACAGAATCAAGAGACAAGAACTGATAAGATGAACAGATTATATTATTCTCAATAGATCATACAAAGCCAAGAACTGAACTTCGTTCTTGTGTGGCTCAACAGCCTAATATATACAATTTACAATCAGTTAAAAGTAACGACCCGTCGGTTCGGTGAACCGACACAACTATTAGTTAACAGACTAACTACTGTGTTTACCCAGCCGACCGACGTAGTCGGTCTCTCGACTTAGTCGTCTGCTCGACTAAGTCGGTCTTCGTTCAAGTCGACTTATGTCGACTTGCTCCTTCTACACTTAGCATAATAAAATGAATAGCTAAGCCAACTATGAGTCCAATTGATAGCAGCCACGGTGTATTGATTGTCCAAGTAAGTAGAACAAGAGCCTGAATACTGATCTGAATATTCCAACTGAGCAGCCCAACTGTGTCGTCCAGCAAATATCGACACAAGAACGTCAAGAAAACGATGATGTGTGACATAGATAAGGTCTAACCGCAAGTCTCCATTAATTTATAGTTTTATTGCTTTTATTTGGAATTTTTTCTGGACTTAAATCAAACATTAATTGATATATATTCCACTTTTTACAATCCTAAAAGCATGGAATATGCAGCATTGTTGCTATGCCTTATTCAAATATGTGAAATGGATTTATATGAAATGATGAATGAGGTGGATCTAGTCCATGCCAACCACGGAAACCTTTGATAACAAAGGAAATTCACAAATACCAAAGCGTTGAGCAAGAGACCAACCAACTATTTAAATCATATAATAAAGAATGGTTTGAATGACATAAAGTATGATCATTATTTACAACATATGAATTGGCTACCAATGAACAAATGTGTTGGATTTGAAAGTAAGAAGAACTATTCCAATTTCCACAATATGAAAATGAAACAATTAAAAATTGTTTATTCCTATGAGTGGCATTCAGTTCTCAATGTGTGACAAACATTTTGTAATGTAGCATTTAATGTTATAGTTATATAAATAACTACTCTTAAATTTAATTCAATTTAACAATAAATATCTCGAGAACCATAACATTAAATGTCACACTACAAAATATTTATTACACATAGTCTATCCATCCAAATACACACATATTCTATCCATCTAAATTCTAAAAACACTCGCTCAACCCAACATTTTTTTACTTCTCAAGGAATAAACACAACGTGCTAGCCATTGCACGACATGTACAACCCACATACGACCAACACGAACAAGGAAAAAGAAAATCATAGCGTACCACTACCAAGAGACTTTTATGAGTTCAATTCGATGCCACGAACTCCAAAATTTTCCACCAACTTAGCATTGATTTAATAAAAAATCAATTAGCTTGAGAAAAACAATTTAAAAACTACCTAAAGAATTGAAATATTGATTTATTAGCATATACTATATCGGGGGCGAAAACAGCATTTATAATTCTCTATTTGAGAAAGGGAGTGAAAAAATAATGTAAAACTAAGACAGTAATTAAATTAATGTAAATACGAAAACTAAAATTTAATGGTTTTTTAATTCTCTATAATATATTTTGCTATTTGACAGAGTGAATGAAACAATATATTAAAATTGAAAGAGTAATTTATCCAAATAGAAAACTAAAATTCAATGGTTGTTCAATTTTATATTTTAGAAATTTGTGGTTACAATCCAACTTATAGTTTTGTATATGCAGTCTTTCTTTTTTAGTTGGCTAACACGAGACATTCTCATTTTACAAAAAATCATAAGAGAGTTGGTGAGGGGTAGAGTAAAGGCCAAGATATTAACCTTTTCAATTCTCATTCCTATCTTTTCTTTTTGTAAATCTTGTTTTTTTTCTATTTTCGATTCAATTATTTTTACATTTGCAGTGTCCTTAATGGTTTTATCTAACATCATTAATTTTTAAATTGGAATTGAATCTATAACCATTGTCTTGATTCAAATTCATTATAAATTACATATCCGCATTGAGAGACTTTTTGGTGTCCAAAAACTTAGAGGAAACCAATTTGGATCAATGTGCCTTTTGTTTGCTTCTTTAGAACGTGGCTTTAACTCTAGCTCTTAGCGATAGATTTGACTCGATCTTTGGCTCTAGCTACTAGCTCCAATTCCGGATATGGCTCTAGGTCTAGTTCATTGTCTGCTTGTTCTTGCATTGCAAAACTCTATTCACTAACTATCAACTCTAAGCAATCTTCAAATCCCAAATCTTCAATTAGAATTCATTTCCATCTTCAATGTGTGAATCTCTTGTGTTATTAGACTTGGAGACTATCCATCTTTGCAGTCAATAAATCTAAGTCGAATAATGTCCTTCTTGTGCCCATTTATGAATGTAAGAAGTTATACAACTTGACGAGAAGCGAACATTGTTCTCATTTTTCTAGGGTCGATTGTATTAGTTGGTTTTACCTTCGTTTCAAGTGTGTAAATTGGTAGCACCATATTTCATTTTGAGCCGTATTTTGCTATTTTGAAACTTATTGGTCATATAAAAATCTATCATTTTTATTTATAAATGTGTTTTTTCAAATTTTACAAAAAATTATACATTTAGTAGCTAGTTGTAATGAAAAAGTATATTCCTTTTTTAATTTTTTTAACATTTAGAAACTAGCTAGAATGAAAAATATATACATTTTTGAAAAAAATCCTTTAAACTTTTCTCTTAAATCAGTCATTTTTTTGGGCAAATTTGTAGAAAAATGAGAAAATAAAGACATTCAAATCATTTTTAACATATTTTCAGTTCTTTTATGTATAAAAATGATATTGCTTAGCATTATTTTCATTAAATGATGATTCACATTAACTCAACAAAAAGTATGTCATATACTTGTAAATAACATATTAATAACATAATATTTATTCTCAAAATAAGATCTTAAAGTCAAAAAATTACAATATTATCTTAGCAAAAATTTATCAAGTTTGTTGACATTTTCCTCCACAACATGAAACTATCAACAATATCATGTAGGTAGAAATATTCATCGAAATTGACATTTTATGCAGCTTGGCTCCCTTCCTGGACCTAATGTGTTCTGCCATTGGGTCCTCTGCTTCTACAAAATGCCCATAGTGATCATTTCTGAAGATCCCTTTTAATGGTGGTTGAGGCTCTTTTGACATCTTTACCACAAGTGACTCACTAAATTCTTCTTTCTTTAAACCAATTTCCTCCCTTTCATCTAGAGGAACTTTCATAGCATTAATTATTTGCTTGATATAATTGCATTGTAGTGGATCATTATAAATGGATATTCAATTTCTTCCTTTTTGTAAGGAGCATGTTATTGTTGTACCTAGTCACCAAATGCAAAAAAAAAAATAGCATAATGAAACATAAATTTAAAAAATATAGATTAATGGCACTAGTTTCATACGTTATATGAGAAATATGTAATGTAATTTTTTTTTAAATGTATTTTTTTTAATATCACACAACCTAGGAAACTCCCTCAAGGATGACACATTCATCTTGATAGTGACTTCCATCACAACAATTTAGTCGTTAAGGGAGTGTCCTTATTCCATAATTATATTTTGACTCGAGTAATTATGTGTACTCATGTATATGCATCTTTCAAGACCTTGAAGTTCTTTAACATTTCTTCATCGTGTATGAGCCTATTTGAGTTATATAAAGACATGTTGGACCTTTTTTTATCAGACTAAAAAAGAACTCCTTGGTATTCTATTGAATCAAAGGAATTGTGTACATCGTCAAGGAACATCGGGACCAAACAAGTGGCCTCTGACAACTAGAAACTAGCCAAAAAATACAGCTTACATCAAAAGCAAATACCAAGAGAAAGTGTTCCTTTAGAACCAGCTACTGACAAGCCCAAGCAATATGTACCTGAAATGATCCTCTCATAAACTAACTGCATATCTATCAGCCAAGTATGACCCTAAGGAAGATAATAAGAGCCCAGAGGCATTAACCAAGGCAAGCCTAGGGTCATCTCTCATAGTCAAAATTCATGACTAATCAACAGGAAATAACTTTCATATATATGAGTCAAAACCAAAAAAAACAGAAGACGCACGGGCCTTTGGCATATTAGAGCAATGCTCTCAAAATAGTTGAATTTTCACTTCCTCCAAATGCTCACCTTCACATATTTCAGAAAAGGTAAGATGGACCGATACTTCATTAAGCCCTACCTTGGATAATGTATCTGCCCTCTTGTTATATTCCCTATAGACATGGCTGAAATCCACATAAGTGAACGAAAATATAAGCTTTTTGGTGTTGTTGCACCAAGCTTCTAAGTTCACCATGGCAAGTGTGGATTCACCCTTTGCCCAATTTATAATCACAAAGGAGTCACCAAAGACATGTAGATATGGTAATCCAATGTCTTTGGCAATGTACGGTAATGCCCAGAGTGCCAGTAACTCGGCTCTTGTGTTAGTGTTGTAACCACAACCTAAAATAATGGAGAAATAATGTTGTTCATTTATCTAGAGACAGGCACCCGCACTTCATGTTGAAGCAGCAGCAACTCCATCGACGAAAGCCATAGGGAACAGTTTTTTTTGGAGGAGGACCAATATTTCTGACTTTAGTTTTTTTTATATGAGGAACTTGGTGAGTCTTGACCTCTGCATGAAGTTAGTGTATATTTTTAGCCCTCTCCATGCTCGAATTCTCTCCCCAATTCGAATGGATGCCTCTAAATCTGAAATCTGACCTCTTAGTGGATATTTTTAGCCCTTTCATGTCATATTTGTCATATGTATGCAATCAGGTCTGAATTTATCATACTTTCCATAGAATCTTTCATCATTTGTTGTCATAAAGTGCATGGAATCTCCTTCCAAGTGGCACACATTGTCTTCTAGTCTCTTCCTCTTCCATGGGAGTTACTCTCCTTTACCAATTCGAATTCCTTGGCTCATTATATTCTATTTGACACCACATAACCCTCCAATAGATTTACATTACCCATGTGTTCGAATTTGGATGAAGATCATGCCAAGTCTGTGGTGAATCTAGTCATCCAAATGCTCCACAAGCTTCCAAATGTCTTCATGAACCCATGCTAGCTTATTTTCTTATCATTTATCATTTATGTGACCCATTTAAATGTGAATATGGTAAACTAAAGTTCTTTTGGGTCCCATAGCCACTTATTATAAAATTTATGTCTCCATCTCAACCTAGGGAACTAGTAGGTTAGTGGAACATTATTTGCAAGTAGTCTTATTTGGAAATTATTTAATTGGGGACATGACGTAGACTTGGATGTAATTTTTACTCCACTCAAAAATTATTCATTAGCTTTGAAGTACCATGTAATACCCCCTTTTTATCCCTTACAGTGTATTTCCTTCATATGTAAATATTGTGTATACATTGTGTATGAATTCCTAGTGTGGATATCAAGGCCAAGGCCCCACCATTAAATGCTCAGCTTTAAAAGGCAAGTATTTTATATTTTGTGAACCATGTTCTAGTAATCCATAGGAAATTGCAAAAACATGTAAATATTTATAATGAAAATAAAATTTAAAGAGTTGGATATGGAAACAACTAAATGAGGGGTTTGTATGTATCTAGTAGGGATAGGTGAGGAGTCGTGGGATTGAATTTTTTGTTTCCAAGTGTCATCTTGAGAACCCATCTTGACTTCCCTTGTTAATCTATGTTTTTGTTGTAAGGAGGTAGCTGAGAAATCAGCTGATGAATTTAATGGAGCATGGGAAAAACTCGTAAATTTGTATGGTTGAGTATGGGATCATTTTGCTTGACCCAAAAGTCAATTTCCTCATGGAAATTCATTTTTCCATCATTCTCATTCCATGGGGATGAAACTAGACATCAATTGACAGCATGATACGCATTCTTGGTAGTGAAAATCGCAGAAATCACATCTAGGAAATAAGCCATGTTTTAGAGTGTCAAAAATGTCCAGAAATTCGTGTGGGCAGTTAAATCCAGTGGAGAATACATAGACATAAACCATGGGGTGAATCTGATAGTGTCAAAGGCCCAAAAATCAATAGGAAGACCCAGATTTGGAAAATCGAAAGTTGAAATTCATAGTTGAGAGTCATGTTGTCGAAAATCAAGAAATCCAAGAATGGATTGAAGTGAGAAAGGGATCAAAGATTGGAATTTCTTGATAAACTCAGTGCAGGAAAGAACATATGAAGTATTAACATCTTGGACCTTTCTATTTCCACCCAAAAGAACATTGAATGGAAGAGGCGCCTAAGGGACTGTCTAGCAGAGAAGGGGACCTTCCTTGTGTTGGGTGTTGTAGGTATTGTGGGTGCCAAGACTGGTTGAGACCAATTGAGATTCATGTAGCTATGTGGTTGAGCTCACTGGCTTAGCTTTCTCCTTCCCTATCTCCATGCATGCTTGATAAACCCATCTATGTGCTAGCTTAGCTTGAGTATTTCTCATGATGGCTGTGAGTGAGCATGTGTAGTTCCTCCTTAGTGGATACATAGCCCAGCTCAACAATGGCCTCTCACCTGAAATAATATAGGATGGATAGAGACCTATTGTTGGCTGGAATGTTTCTCCTCCATATCCAATTGCTTGGACAATTTCAATTAAAGATAAGTGTTTATTGATGCTTATGCTTATTCAAAATTTTCATGTTATGGGTGATTATCTATTTATGTTGAATTGACTAAAATGGTCCAGTTTGAATTATTAAATTGGATGATTGTGCATGGCATGAGATGGAGCTTATTTATGTGTATGATTGTTTTATTAATATTTCTATGAGAAAAATGTTGAATGTGTATGGCATATGTGTGTGTGGACAAATTTTAGTTTCGTTGTGTATTTTATTTATGCATCTATACACTCATTTAGATGTTAAGAATTTCATAATATGGCCATGGAGACAAATTTTCCACCCCATATATCGCTCACGTTCTCTTTCTTGGTCAGATTGATGGGAGGGGACATGACAAAGTGGTATCAAAGCTAATGGTTGCAGCATTGGAGTTGTTTGGGCCGGAATCCACACTTACAATCAGAAAATCAGAAATGCATAGGAAGTGTTTGTGAATGTTTCGTAAAATTATAGGTTAAATTAATGACCAAAAAACAAAAAATTCAAATGTTGCATAGGAGCACATTGTTGTGTAGAACTCACCAAGATTTTTTTGGCAATTCCCATTTCATCAAAAACTAACTCCATATGTGAAAGATATCAAAAATATAAGTAGGCAATGGCATGGGCATATTGTTGACTTCCGATATGGGATCGGAAAGTCGAAAGTCTCGTTGTTATTATTGTTTGGATAATGCCAAGATGTCGACACCGAGGTACGGATAATGGATGTCGGGGATCAGGACTACATAGTAGTGCGGTGGTGATGTTCTAACACCACTTCCAATTCAGTGAGTAGCAGTGATAACGGTATGGAATTCACTAGAATTTCAATGTTGATATCATCATCAGGGAAGTCATGGAAGGTTTATGTTTAACTGTGTCAACTTTCGAAGCTCAAAGTACGGATATCGAGGGGGATTGATGGAGTTTTTTTCCAAATATCAGTTTTTGGTCCCGACTTTCAACTCTCGATGTCAGAAACATCAAAATCGACAAGTCATGATTGTTTTATTAAAAGTTGTTATGTAGTGTTGATTTCCAACTCTCAATGTACGGAAGATAGTAGTTGGAGTAGGGAATTCAAGAATGGCTCATTATCGATCATATGTGCATTTTGATTTCCGATTTTCAATTGAAAAAGTCCGAAAAGTTTGGAAAAATTGCAATATGCAGAGTTGGGGTCAGCACGTCGGCATCAAAAAATAGTCTGGAGCTCGAAAATTGTTTCGGCCATAACATGAGTAGTTTGGCTAGGATTCAGATGAGACCTATGACATTCAAACGACATTAATGAGGGTCATATAAGTGAGAATGAGAGTCTCGAGCCCATTTTTCTCTAATTTGGTGGAAATTTCAAATTAATGACTCTTAATATCAGTGTCTCGAGACCCGATGGGGGTCCAATTTGGGTTTTAAAAAAATGGTGCATTCATGGACCAAGCACACAGTTAACTCTATAATATTTGATCCAAATCCCAAATTTTGTGAATCTTTGGTGCAAAAGAAGGCTAAAATGTACTATTTTGGAGCACTTTTTGAGGATTTTGAAAATCTTGCAAAAGGTAAAGTGACCCTAGATATCGAAACAAGAAAAAAAAATTAAACTTGACATTTTACCTAGTCATTAAAACAGACATTTTTTGTTAGACGATTTTTTTCTAGAAACGCTTGGTTTGGAAGATATCCAGTATTTGTAAAAATTCCAAGTCTGAGAAAATGTATAAAAGTCAAAAGTAGTCAAACCCATAATTTTATAGAGGTTGAATGGGACGTCGTATCAAATATATGAAATTTTATTAGTGATGCTTGTTATATGTACTTACTTCTCCCAACATAAATATGTTTCTAGTTCTCTCTATAAATACTTCTATAAGTGGCTAAAGTTGGCCTCTGAAGCTAATTGCACCTGTGGAAAAAGTGCAAAATTGAGAAAATCCATCACTTTTGAAATAATGTAAATTATATATCGAGATTGTAATGGATCATGAATATAGGAGTTGAAAATTTTATCCATAAGGGAATAATTTTGCATGGTCATATTTTAAACGAGGGATTCATATGTACCTGGGATTCGAACAGAAAAGTGTCTATAACCTTAAATTAACAAAAATAAAATTGTCAATAGGGGCAGTTTCCCTAAATGTATAAATGAAACAAAAGAAAAAAAAAGGACATAAGAACCCTGTGAATTATTCCACGAGACTAACTCTATTAAAATAATGTTTTTATATTTCATTGCATATATCACTAAACTGTCTAATAAATTTCTTTATGATGCATAGTGTTTGCAGTTAATAAGATTTATTTTTTCTACCAGAGATCCGTAGACAGAGAAAAAAGAATCTCCAAAATAAAATGGTAACCATGAACGATTCCCAAGATCCCTATAAATATTATGATAATTTCCTAGGAGAAAGTATTCAATAGGAAAATGTTGAGATAGAATAAATGGGAGGAGAGAGCAAATCATTGCCCAAAATTTGGTTGAAACAATGAAAAGCTTCAATAAGAGGTTGATCAAGGCTCAAAAAGAGTAGAACCAAATTAATGTTTCCATCCTTCAAAGTCTCATGGGTTTTAAACAGACAGCTCATCTTGGATCTAATCCAATCCATGTTGGTCAAGAAAGAAGAAGCACAGAGAGTCGCTCTATAGATCGCACTAGAAAGAGAACTATAAGTCCAAGGGATGGTTCCTTGAGTAGGGAACATAAGGTATATGTGTCAAGATATTCCTCTAGCAGTTCATGTGATTCTCAAGCACTAGTACATAATGAGAGATAAGTGACCAAAAAAATGACCAAAATCCGCCTATAAATTACCACTTTTATTTGGCGATCGTTGGTGGCTAATTTTGAGTCTCTTATCACACGACCAAAAAATTGGTCATTTATAGTTTAGTCATTTATAGTTTAGTCATTTATAGCTTGTCGGTTGTTCATTAATTTGGTCACATATTTGATCATTAATCTGTTCATATGTTTTGTCATTAATATGGTCATTAATTTGGTCATATGTTTGGTGATAAGAGACTGAAAATTAGCAACCAAAATTGTCATTTGGTCATTTCTATTTGAATTTTGGTCATTTGTTTGGTCACTTATATCCCATTTGTTCGTCACTTATATCTCATTTTTTTGTCACTAATTTAGTCATTTTATATGCAAATATTCATTGATTTATGTAGATAGGGTATGGAGGAATCAAACCACCAATCTCCTGCATGTAGGGAAGGTGCTCTTCCATTGAGCTAGTACTCTTGAAGTCTCTACAATACTTGGAGAAGTACCAAGCTTATTCATGTACTTCAAACATCATATATATATTATAAAGGGCAACAATAATTAGCAATAAAATCTACTATATTTTGATCATGCACTCCATAAATCCAAGCTCTACAAAAAAATATTTTCCTTCTGTGTTTTCATTCAAAAAAGCATGCAATTAACACATTCAAAGTTCAAATATATATCCACTTAATTTTTCCATCACTTCAACATATTGCTCAACTAATTTACCAATTCTCTCACCTAGATCAGTAGTTAGCTTATGTGCCTCTGGACCTAGGGCATATGGGACAACAAACCCATAACCTTCACCTCTTTCAACTTTAACACTGCCAAAGGTCCCTGTGTTAAAGTTGAAAAGAATACAAAGACAATAAATAACAGAAGTAGTAAATTACACTAAAATTATCTCCTTAAAAAAGTAAAATGCTTCATGCAAGGAAATGATCATGTAGAATTCAAACGCAAACCTCAACAAAAACAACAACAATCTTTGGAAAATACTGATTGCTTGGGCCAAGAAGTTGAGGATCAGACCTGCAGTCAAGAAGCAGATAACATATGAAAAATAGGTTTAGCTCAAATAGAACAAAATACACTCACATAAAAACTAAAACCAATAGAGCCAGCATTAAGTTAACTACAACATTTTCTAGGCATACCTCTCTACCATTGGGCAAAGCAGTTCATGTAAATTTTTTGCTTCAACTACGTCATTCTTTATAGGCAGACAGTTCAACCAAGCTCAAATATCCTGCAATTACAGACCCAATGGAAGAATGGAGGACAAATTTTTCATAAAAGCAAAGCATTTGCATTGTACATAATAGATATCAAATCAAAGAATTCCATTCCCCACACATAGTAGTCATATTAATGTGGAACCAATTACTCAACGAGGAAATATTAAATAGAAATTTATGAATACTTGGAATGCATTAATGCAATCTCTTTGATGTTTACAAACCTTTCCATGTGCATGGATTGCATTATTTGTTTCCATTCTATAGTCAAGCAGAAGAGTTGATGGATGACTAATTACATCATTCAACTTTGATAGAGCTAATTATGTCGTCATTGAACCAATTGAATCAGTAACAAACTCAAGCTGGAAAATTGGAAATATTTAACACAATAATTATATCATGTTACACAGCTCTACCTCCAACTAGGGGTTTTATTTTTGAGCCTCCATGTTCAGCACACACTCCAATTCCATTAACTGATGACTATAGAGAAACATAATTAATCAAAAAAGTGCAGAAGGATAAGAAAATCGATAGATTCCACCTAAAAATCAAAATGCACAACTAGGATGATTGCATTACCTGCCGAAAATTAGCATCTTCATTTGTGCAAGATTCAAGAAGAAATGGAAAAATTGTGTCATAATACATGTCCCAAAAACAATATAAAATCAATTATTATTGTTATCCACCTGAATGGCACCTCTCCGTCCGAGTGCCGACATCCCTCATGTTGGCACACAAAAGGACATCTATGGATTGAGGGTTGCCCAAAACACTATAGATGGGCTTATTATGACTTACATTTGTCTTTCATCCAGCTTCTTATTTTCACCCTTTAGCTATGTCAAGTCATATACACGACTCTCTATATATGCAACTCGTGTGTCATACGCGAGTCTCGGTTGTTGCATGTCGCGTATATATGTATACGCGGGTTGCTCTTAGAGCAACTCGCGGGTCATACGCGAGTTGTCAATCTTGACACCCGCGTATGCCTGTCTTTGACATTTAAAATAAAAACACGCGATTACTTGAGATTAGTTAATCCATTTACCTTAATCTCCTTAACTGTTTGTAATGTCCTCTTCCTTTTAGGCCTTGAGGCCCAAAACCGCTAACCTATGTGATTCCTGTGGGTTCAAGCGGTTACTGATAGCTAGGGAATCAGATCAGGACTGATGCCATCCATAGAAGATCTAGGGCATTCTCACTTGGTCAAGAAGGGCCACCTAGGCCAAAGGCCACCTTCATGCATTCCATCCGAAGCATTATTTAATGATGCATGCACTTTTTAGGTCTCCATCCGCATGCATGCAAGTCAACGGAAAATTAGAAGATAAAGTGACCTAATTAGGTCAAAGATTAGGTTTTGCGCAGTTGAACTTTATAAATAGAGGATAAAGCAAGAGGAGACATCACTTATGATTATTATTATTTTGGGAGCTCTTGGATAGCAGCACAGCATGCAGCACAGCAGTTGGAGTTGGAGACAGAGTCTTCAGCTAACAGGATTTCGGCAGTGAAACATCTGTCCTAGTCTTATTCCAGGTAAGCCATACTGGTTCACCACTTGTTCTTCATTCATTCATCAGTTATATAGCACAGGGTATAGATCGTGGCAGGGGCACGTGTGCAACCGTAAGGGGGGTATTCAGCCAGAAAGCCCTAATCAGCTATGGGACCTCCAGATCTCAGTTTCCTTCTGAAACTCAGGCACCAGTCTCATCATCAGCTACATAATTCGGTACTCCATGATTATCAGCTCCATCTGAGCTCATCTGAAGCAGTTATCAGCAGTTTTGGACTCCCAGGGGCGTGAGCAGCTGCCTCACTGAACCTAGACGCTATCCTACTTAGAGGTGTCAGAACTTCTGCATACACCAGCCAATCTCTCTGGAACAGCAAGGCTATCAGCCCTGCAAAATGGCAGATCCATCGGACCCCTCCTTCCTTGAGGGCGTCACCTTTTTCTCTCAATGGGCGTTTTGCTGCTGGGGCATTCACCGGAGGCAGGAGAGATCAGTTCCTCTCCGATCCAGTCCTCAGTACTTGCAAACTTTATCCGAAGCAGTCCAGCCAGTTATCAGTGGTAAGTGTGCATTCTATCTCACAAACCCTAACCCTAATTTTTCCTATAAAATAGGGATTTTTGCATGGCAGTTTGAATGCCCATTTGTATCAGCATAATTGTTTAGAAATAGAAAATATCAGGATTTGGGATATTACAATGGTATCAGAGCTATTTTCTTGGCCAGTTGTGGGCTTAAGAGATGAAAAGTAGATGAATACAGAAGGAGATCCTTTTTTAACCTATAGGAGGAGGAAGAGTAGATACACAAAATAATTTGAAGAGATCCAGCTAGAGGATACCAATTCAGACATGGAACAGACAGATATACATTCGGATAGGGGAAAAGGAACGGGAGAAGAGGAGGATAGGATGGAGTTTCGCAGCTTGGTCTTTGCATTGCAAGACTTAGCCAAAGGACAAAAAGAAGTCCTCAATGCAATCAATAGACTGTCAGTGAAACTGGAACCAGGTATCAGCAGTACACCCCCCTCACCGGTAGAGCAGGGATCTTCCAGCGGCAGTGGAAATATGGCATACACCAACATCCAGAACACTCCCCACATATACAGCAGACCTACTATCAGGCCTACCATGCCTCACTTCTTGGCAGATACAGTAGAGGGCCCGGTCATGCAGGTAGAGCCCAGAGAGCCTTTTGGGGCTTATTTGCAGGAGTACAGGGACTTAGGGGATGAGTTTCATGCTGCTATGTCTTTCTCAGACTTCTGAAACATGAAGAGTAGGAATAGGCCCAGGAATTTCAACAAGGGTTTCAATCACAACTATGAGCTACAGAAGACCTTGGGCAGGTTAACCATCCCAAACTTTGATGGGTCTCGCGGAGGATCAGCGAGAACATGGGTCCAAAAGTTGGATACCTATTTCCAACTCAACCCCATGACAGAGACAGATGCCATTACGTTGGATACACTTCCCTTGGACGGAGAAGCTCACGAATGGTGGTACCACGGACTGGTGACATTGGTTCACAACACCATACATTCTTACGGTGAGTTCACTCAGAAACTCATGGAGAGGTTTGACAGGAAAGATCCAGAGATCCATTTCAGGGAGTTGGATCAACTCAAGCAGACTGGTAGCGCAGAATCTTTCATTTCAGAGTTTCAGAGGCTAGCCGTTATGGTAACAGATGTGTCAGAGAGCATATTGACTATGTTATTCACTGAGGCCCTCATAGAGCCACTAAGGGGATGGGTGAAAGCCTACAAACCCCTCACTCTGCAGGATGCTATTAGCCGGGCAAGGGATCTTCAATATTTAGTCCCTAAAAACAAATTCCCTCTGAAAACCAATTTTCCTATTAGGGACAAGGACAGGAAACCTTTCCAGCGGGATGTGCCCAAGAAAACCTGGTTAGATGAGGACACCAGGAAAGATTTGAGAAGAAATAAGCTGTGGTTCACTTGCCACGAACCATGGGTACCAGAACATAGGTGTGCAGGGAAGGCGAAGGCACACTACATTGAGGTGTATTCAGACAGTGATGAAGACGACGATGAGCAAGAGGCCATAGAAGAGGAATCACACCAGGGGGATACATCGGAGGGAGTCATTGCTACATTTTCTGGGGTACCGAGATTCCATACTCTCAGGGTCAGGGGAGTAGTGCAGGGTCACAGAGTAGGAGTACTGATTGATGGGGGAGCCACCCACAATTTCATTGACTCCGCTTGGGTATCCAAGAGAGGTATTCAGACCGAGAAGTTCGAGGGATTCACAGTGTAGCAGTAGCCGGGAACTCCAGCATGGAGTGCAACTACTGGATCCCAAAACTGAATGTTGCCTTGGGTAACTATCAGATGACAAACTCTTTCTATGTAGTGGATGTAGCGGATACTCATGTGGTATTGGGTGTTCAGTGGCTTTACTCTATAGGGAAATACACTACAGACTACAGGGCAATGGAAATGGAGTTTCAGGGGCCAGATGGCAAACGGGTAGTTTTGAGGGGCATGAACACTTATCCCCCAAAACCGGTCTCATCACAGAGAATGGAGGCAGTGCTTCGACAGGATGATATAGAATGGGCTGCAGAATGTTTTGTCACCTTCAGGAAACCCCCAGAGACCAGCTCACAACACCCCAGTGACATTCAAGCCTTGCTACAGAAACACGAAAAGGTTTTTCGGGACCTTCCGTCAGGCAGACCACCAGACCGGGGCTTTGAACACATCATCGAGCTAGAGGAGGGAACACACGCAGTCATCACCACTCCTTACAGGCATCCCAAGAGGTACAAAGATGAGATTGAGAAAACCATCGAAGAATTACTGGATCTTGGTTATCTACGACCCAGTTCTAGCCCCTTTGCATCTTCAGTAGTTCTGGTTAAGAAGAAGGATGGCACTCTGCGTATGTGCATTGATTATCGATCACTTAACAAAAATACCATCAAGAACAGGTATCCCATTCCCAGGATTGACGAACTCATGGATGAACTTCGGGGAGCTCAATACTTCTCCAAGATCGATCTTCGCTCGGGATACCATCAGATCAGGGTAAGGGACCAGGACATCCCCAAAACAGCTTTTCGCTGTCACTATGGTCACTATGATTTTTTGGTCATGCCCTTTGGGCTTACCAACACTCTAGCTACTTTCCAGTCATGCATGAACCACACCTTCAGGGCACAGCTACGTAAGTTTTTTCTTGTATTCTTTGATGACATCTTGGTTTGCAGCAAAACATGGAAAGAGCACTTGAAACACCTGGATGAGATGTTGAGTATTTTAGAAGAACAGTCGCTTTACGTGAAAATTTCCAAGTGTGAGTTTGGCATGAAGGAAATGTTGTACTTAGGACATGTGATCAATGCAGAAGGAGTACAGGTTGACATGGAGAAAATCCGAGCTATCAGAGATTGGCCCACGCCAAAAACAGTTATAGAATTGAGAGGGTTCCTAGGTCTGTGCACTTATTACCGGCGGTACGTTAAGGGATTCTCCCAGTTTGCAGCACCCCTCACAGATCTCACCAAGAAGGGGGCATTCACTTGGACAGACTTAGCGCAGAAAAATTTCGAGGAGATGAAGGTTATTATGAGTTCTTTCCCAGTTCTAGCATTACCAGACTTCTCACAACCCTTTGTAGTAGAATGTGATGCCTCGGGAGAAGGGTTAGGAGCAGTATTGATGCAGAATCATCACCCTATTGCATTTGAGAGCCGTAAATTGAAGAACTACGAGCGCCATTACTCCATATATGACAAAGAGATGCTAGCCATCTTGCATGCTCTCACAAATTCAGACAGTACCTGGTGGGCAGTAGGTTCAAAATCAAAACCGATCATAACAGCCTCAAGTATTTCTTGGAGCAGAAGGAACTGAATGAGCAACAGCAGAAATGGCTCAGCAAGGTACAAGCCTACGATTTCGAGATCGAGTATGTGAAAGGTAAGACTAATGTAGTAGCTGATGCATTATCTAGGCGTCCAGCCCCATTATCTCTTAGTAGTATATCCACGGATTGGAGGGCATTTCTCTTAGTGGAATACTCCAAAAATAAATCCGCTTGCGAATTATTGGACGGGCAAATTCAGGATGACAGGTACAGGATCGTGGATGACATCATCTACTACAAAAACAGGATATACCTTGTTCCAGAATCCACATTGAGGAAGAAGATCATCCAGGCAGCCCACGATTCTCCTTTGTCAGGGCTTCAAGGGTTCTTAAAGACCTACAGGCAGATCAGAGAGAGGTTCTCATGGAAGGGCCTCAAGGGGGATATTATGCAGCATGTCCGGGAATGTAGCATTTGTTAGCAGAACAAGGTTGAAAACACCCATCCAGCAGGGCTACTCCAGCCACTACCGATTCCAGAACAGAAGTGGGAGAGCATCTCCATGGACTTCATTACAGGCTTGCCCAAGGTCCAAGGGCGAGATTGTTTATATGAAGTAGTTAACAGACTGACCAAGTTTTCACATTTCTTCTCGATACCATCAGACTACTCAGCAGCTCAAGTAGTAGAGTTATTTTTCAGGGAGGTTTTTAGGTTACACGGGTTGCCTAAGACCATTGTCAGTGATCGGGATAGCAGGTTCATGGGTGCCTTTTGGCAGGAACTGTTCAGATTGGTGGGGACCGAACTGGCTACTAGTACAAGTTATCACCCCCAGAGTGACGGGCAAATAGAAATAGTCAACAAGTGGATCAAAGGATATCTCAGGAACTACGTAGCATGGCAGCAGCGAACCTGGATCAAATGGCTACACCTAGGAGAGTATTGCTACAACACCACTTATCACATGTCTATTAGGATGACTCCTTTTAAGGCATTATATGGTTATGAGGCCTTGGACTATGCAGATTTGGCATTTGGAGACAGTAGGGCTCCTAAGGCTAAGGATTGGATACAAGACAGTCACGACATCCTGAAAGTATTGAAAGAGAATTTACAGACAGCCCAGAATCAACAGAAGATGTATGCAGACAAACACAGCATTGATCGGGGATTTGAGGTAGGGGATTTAGTCTACTTAAGGCTCCACCCTTACACACAGTCTTCACTTAAAAATAAAGGAGCAGAGAAATTAAAACCCCACTTCTATGGACCATACAAAATAATTCAGAAGGTGGGAGAGGTGGCATATGAACTAGAGCTGCCCCTAGAAAGCAAAATCCACAATGTGTTCCATGTGTCTAGCCTGAAGAAGACCCTTGTGCAACACATTGCTCCATCTACCGAATTGCCCCCTTTAGATGATGAAGGACTGCTGATACTGATTCCTAAACGGATCATACAGACCAGAGAGAGGAAGCTCAGGAACAGAGTGATCAGGGAATATTTGGTTCAATGGAAATAACTACCGCCAGAGGATGCCACTTGGGAAGGTGAACAGGTATTGTAGCATCCCAGTTTGAAGTTGCTTGAGGACAAGCAATCTCGAGCGGGGAGGACTGTAATGTCCTCTTCCTTTTAGGCCTTGAGGCCCAAAACCGCTAACCTATGTCATTCCTGTGGGTTTGAGCGGTTACTGATAGCTAGGGAATCAGATTAGGACTGATTCCATCCATAGAAGATCTAGGGCATCCTCACTTGGTCAAGAAGGGCCACCTGGGCCAAAGGCCACCTTCATGCATGCCATCCGAAGCATTATTTAATGATGCATGCACTTTTTAGGTCTCCATCCGCATGCATGCAAGTCAATGGCAAATTAGAAGATAAAGTGACCTAATTAGGTCAAAGATTAGGTTTTGCACAGTTGGACTTTATAAATAGAGGATAAAGCAAGAGGAGACCTCACTTATGATTATTATTATTTTGGGAGCTCTTGGATAGCAACACAGCGTGCAGCACAGCAGTTGGGGTTGGAGACGGAGTCTTCAGCTAACAGGATTTCGGCAGTGAAACATCTATCCTAGTCTTATTCCGGGTAAGCCATACTGGTTCACCACTTGTTCTTCATTCATTCATCAGTTATATAGCACAGGGTATAGATCGTGGCAGGGGCACATGTGCAGCCGTAAGGGGGGGTTTTCAGCCAGAAATCTCTAATTAGCTGTGGGACCTCCAGATCTCAGTTTCCTTCTGAAACTCAGGCACCAGTCTCATCATCAGCTACATACTTTGGTACTCCGTGATTATCAGCTCCATCTGAGCTCATCCGAAGCAGTTATCAGCAGTTCCAGACTCCTAGGGGCGTGAGCAGCTGCCTCACTGAACCTAGATGCTATCCTACTTAGAGGTGTCAGAAATTCTGCATACACTAGCAAATCTCTCCGGCACAGCAAGGCTATCATCCCTGCAAAATGGCAGATCCATCGGACCCCTCCTTCCTTGAGGGCGTCACCTTTTTCTCTGATTGGGCGTCTTGCTGCTGGGGCATTCACCGGAGGCAGGAGAGATCAGTTCCTCTCCGATCCAGTTCTCAGTACTTGCATACTTTATCTGAAGCAGTCCAGCCAGTTATCAGTGGTAAGTGTGCATTCTATCTCACAAACCCTAACCCTAATTTTTCCTATAAAATAGGGATTTTTGCATGGCAGTTTGAATGCCCAGTTGTATCAGCATTATTGTTTAGAAATAGAAAATATCAGGATTTGGGATATTACACTGTCTCAACCTCCTCAACCTTCGAAACTGCCTTATTTCACCAAGTATAAATATAGACCTTGGGGAGGTTGTTTGGTACATACACTTGGAGAGCAAAGTTATGCTGGTGGAGTTTATACATAAGTCTTTGGAGCAGTGGAACTTAGAATCCTTTGGCTGCAGAGGATTCCTTGTCTCAGGCGTTGGGTTGTAATCTGAACTCTTTCATTATTGCTAATAAAGAGAATCCTTCTTCCGTATGTGTCTTGAATGTATCTTATGTATTGTGGTTTGATAAATGTTTATGTTTCAACATTCTGTTTATGATTTATCTAACCTGGTTATATATATATGAATCATCTTGTATCTGGAAGATTGACTCTTGACAGGTGAAGGAGAAGCATCCCTGAAGACTTTGGAGAAGAAGCAGAGCGGAAGAGGACAAGCAACGATCAACCGTCGTGTAATAGGTAAGTCTTTCCCATCCTCCTATTTCCTTTACTGCACTCTAGAGTCAATTGCCTGCAAGTTTATTGAGTATGTTGGTAACCCCAGACCTTCGGTTATAAGGTGTTTATTCCTGTACAACAGAACTGGCGACTCCGCTGGGGAGCCCAGACTGCTATAGGTTGTTTCTGTCACCCCTGACCAGTCTTTGCTTTGAAGTCTGTGTGTGGTTTGTTACCCTGGTTCATACTTTTCACAGTGTTTGAAAGTCTTGTGTATTTTTCTTTGTTTTTGAGAAAAAATTTGTACCTATACGCGGGTTGCTTTTCTGCACAGTCGTGTATACAGGCCTGCATACGTGGGTTGCTTTACTAGACAGTCGCGTATAGTACGCAGGTTTCCCTTCTATACAGTCGCATATATGCTTGGAAATAGGGATTTTTTAAGTTAAGGTTTGCTTGTTCCTTTCTTTGTGTAATCCCTATTTGTCAGTTGATTTTCTTTATAAATGTTGTGATGTTTGTTTGAAGACCTGTTGGTGATCACACTTGTGCTTTTTCGAAAGCCTTTGGGTCTCTTTTGCTTGGACTATTTTCTATTTGCATGCTGGAGTAGCTTGGCCTGTTTAGGTTGTAGGTTGAAGTGTCTCTATCCAGATCAGTGATCAGGGTCTTGGGCTTTGTATTTCCAGTCTGTCTTTTGACAGTAGTTGGTTGGCACTTGCCTTTATAAGTCTACAGTGATTTTTGTCATCGTGTGTACCCAAGCTAGGGTTTCTAGCCTTCATTTGTTGGTTTTTTTTTGGTTCTATTAGCCTATTTTACTTCAGTTTGTTGGTTTTATACAGTTAGTAAGATCCAAGTTTACTCAAGTAGAGTGCATTCTAGGTGCATGGTAGAGTTTTGAGTATTTTTAAAAGTGAAAAGAAAACATTGTTAAGCTTTTGCATTTTACTTTTGCATAAGTAGTGTTTATTTCAGTTTAAAAATATTATCTCAAAAACTACAAAAAATATAGGCTTAGTTTCTTTTATCGTTGCATTCAATTCATCAATATATATTTGCAAAAAGAAAAAGAAGTTTGTTTTTATAGTGGTAATTTGCTTTGAAAGATACACCTTTATTTTCATTTATTTCTTACTGAGTCAAAAACACCATAAGTATATCATTTCCATTACCTTCTGAGTAAGAAACAGCCCTTTAAAATGAACGAATAATTTAAAATTTACTAGTAAGTTTTGTTTTTAGGGGCCTTTCACCTACTAGCTTAGGCTAGACTTGTGGGCTAGGAAGTGTAAACTTCCCACAAGTTTTAAATTCATACGTAGTGGACCTTTCTTTAGGTAAATCCTTGACTTTATCGACTATATCTAGGAAGCTCCTCTCAAACGGGAGTTAAGCACAAGGCCGCGTGGAGGCTTGGACAGAGGAGCTAACCCTCCGAATCCTTGTCAAAACGTAACTCAAGACTTTTACACATCTAGGGATTCTGTCCTAGACAGAGTTTCGGGCTCAGCTACCTTGCGCATGCGTACGAGTCCGGCTTGCGACTGTCCCCCCAGACTGTTGGTATAGCCAAGGTAGCCTTTAGTCTCTTGACATTTAGGGTTCATACCTAGGTAAACCGAAAGGTTATTTCTGGTTCACCTTGAACGGGCTTGGGAGGTAACCCTTGTTGAAAGTGTAGGAGGGTGGTTGGGTGATTCCTCCGCTTGTGCCTAAGAACCATTTCAAGGATGCCAAGTAATCATTCATCAGCTTTCTTCGGGAAAGTATATCTTTTACCCTGGTTTGATTGCTTGAGGCTTTAGGATTTTTATAGTGTATGCTTTCTAGTTTTGCCTGTGTTTAGTTGGCCTTAGGGTGTGATTTGTCAAATTTTCAATCGTGGAGGACCAACCTCCTAGAAGGTCAAGAAGGTTGAGAAACCTTCCTCCTCTCACCACATTGGAGCCTCCACCTCTACCCCAAAGGCGGAGATTAGACACTGACGGTTCATTTGAACCAGTAGGAATAAGTGAATTTCTTGGTGAACCAGAACTGATTGCTAACCGTTTTGATCTTGATACAGTTGAGATCGAAGACTTGCAGACTGACGAGTTTGCAAAAAACTTTAACACACCCTTAACTGATTTAAATGATCTCGTGATCGTTCAGGTTAGACCTTTTGATTCACCTGTATTAGGTGTCCCTGTGGGTAGGATCATGTCTTCTGTGGAAGAAAGTCCTTTTGTGTTCACCTCAACCGTTCCAGTTGAAGGGGTACTACCTCCCCCAGTAAGTGCCCCTAGATCTAGTTTACCTTCTACACCTTTGACTCCGGCGAGCCAGGTGGTTCAACCACCGGTTCACTCAAACCTAGTAGGTACTTCTTGTGACATGGTTACTGGGATCCCCAGTATACCTACTATTCCTTCTTCCTTTCCATATACTACCCAGAGTGGTCCGATAGGATCCTCGGCATTTGTCCAAGGATTTCCTTGGAATGGGGGGCACATTCCCCCATCTAGTCCTTACGTAGGTCCATCACCTTCCTATGTAGGAGTGCAGTTTGGGAGCAACACCTCTTATGGGAAAATTTTCCAAACTCCAATTCCGGTCCCATATACGATCTCTCCCTCTTCGTTGTTCAGCGGAGGGATACCGGATCCTATCTTTCAGACCCCTGCTTCTATGGGGACAGCCCAAACTTCTTACACTGCACCTCCCACACACAATCTTGTGGCTTACGGATGGAATCCATTTCAGAACAATATTCCCACTTCGCAACCGGTATCAGGGGGCAACCCCACTTTTACCCATGGGAATTCGGGGGCCGGTCCCTCTAATCCCCAAGCTGGCACATTTAGTACCCCGGTTCGACCCAAACTTCCATTCCTGGAAACTTTAAACTTGCCAGATTTGTCAAAATTGATGAATGACCCGGTGAGGCATGACCCCTTGTGGCCACCTGTTCCCACCAAGTTGCCATCGGACATCCCTAAGTTCAAAGGCAAAACTGGTGAAGATCCTGGGGCTCATGCCACCACATTCCATTGATGGTGTTCTTCGAATTCGTTGAATGAAGATTCACTTAGGTTGAGGCTCTTCCAGAGAACCTTGACAGGTACAGTGGAAAAATGGTATATTGAACTGCCTTCTACTGCTTTCAGTAGTTTCTGGGACTTGGCTAGTGCATTTCTTAGCCACTTTCAGCTTCCGGTCTGATATGATTTCAGAACTGACTTGTTGTCTACTTTTAGGAAAAACAAGGCTACCCACATCTCGGATCACATCCAAGAGTGGAGGAGGCGAAAGAGACTTATAAAAGCCACTATCCCTCCTGAGTTCCTTTTAGAGTGGTTCCTTAAATCCCTGTTGCCCTATATATCTAAGGACATATCCACCTCAAGCGTGACGAATGAAGAAGAAGCCATCCTCAGGTCCCAGCAACTGGATTTGATTTATTCACAATCTAGGATCTTATATGAGATTATCCCTGAGGCACCGAGGCCTTCGCATGATGCGGAGAATCCTAAGCCTGGACCCCATGTCGATGGTGTGGTTGGGTCCGTTAACTCTCCCACCGTAGAATCTTTGACTAAGCAACTTCATCAGTTGTTCATCAAACAGTCTACGACGGAGGCAGCAAAGGCTAACCCCTCCCCCCAGAGTGCAAATGTTTTTGCACAAACCTCTCAGAAGGGCAATCAACAGCCCGGCAGGAAGAAAAAGAAAGGAAAGAAGGGAGAGGGAAACCAAAACAAGCAAAAGCCCGCGAACAATGCTGATGGGGGCAAGAAAGAAAAGAAGAAGGTCAATTTCCCTTGTAATTTTTTCCAAGAGGACCACCTTACTCACCTTTGTCCCCTTATGGATCAAGCCCAAAAGTTGCTTAAAGCTGAACAACCGGCTATCCTGAAGGATCCTTTTGCCCAAGGACAGAACTCTGCTTCAGCTTCTAACGTAGCAAGGGGCACTCAAGCTGCCCCTGACCCCAACTATATCAGCATGGTTCGATCTTCGACTTTGTTGCAGACAAGGAACAAAAATTATGAGAAAGAGACTCCTAAGAAGGGTAAAGTTGTAGGTGAAACTTCTAACCCTCTCACAATAGAGAAGCCTGTTGAAATTATGCCGAAGATACCAAAAGGTGTCTTCAATAAGACCTTGCATAACCCAAATGTTAGGGCCACTTCAAACTACTCTGTGGTTGAAGACTTAGCTCAAACCCCATGTGCAATGTCAGCTTTAGAGGTGTTACAAAGTTGTCTCGCTCAGCGGGATGCCCTCTTAGCAGCTTTAGGTAGCATGGACTCTTCGAGTCTTATGGCGAAATTTCATTTGTCTGATGTTAAAATTCGCCTGCCTTACCATGTAGCCTTATCAATAGATGTCGTCCATGGTGGTAAGACCATTGGAAGGGTATTTGTTGATGAGGGGGCTTCTACATGTGTTATGTCCTTGACCTGTTGGAAAGCTCTTGGATCCCCAAAGCTGGTCCCATCAAACACTTTTCTTACTGCTTTTGATGGAAGATCCTTCCATTCGCATGGTATCTTGCCGGATTTTGAAATTAAGTTGGCGGGTAAAGCAGTGTCTATTGAAGTAGAAGTAATTGATGCTCCTTTGGACTACAATTTGCTTCTGGGAAGGAGTTGGACTTATGCGATGTCCACTATTGCGTCGGTCGTTCTTCGTGTAGTGGTTTTTCCACATGAGGGAAAGTTGATTACTATTACTCAACTTGATTTTACCCGAAAAGGCTGTTTAGAGTCTAACGAGTCCGTTGTGCCATTGGTTGATCAAGTAAAACCTGCTGCACAGAGTTTGGGGGTTGGAATGTACACATCACTGATGGGCACATTTGATCTTCCAGCCCCGGTTAATTACATTAGTTCTACTAGTGTGGGGAAGTCCATAGCTATGGTTGTCGATAGGACCGATCCTTGGGTTCTCCCAACCCCACATGAACCGGAAGTTCCCTTATCAGTAGTGGAGGTAGCTTATCAAGCCATCACTCAAGCCACTGTTGATCCCATTCCAGATCCTCTAACAATCTCGGAAGATCTGGAAGAATTCTATTTGCCCGTATGGGCAAAAAACTCTTCACATTCTATAGATTGTTTAGACATGGTTTTACCTTTCGATGAAGCTATTCTGGAAGCCATGAGTGGATGTGATAAGATTTGTGAGGATCTTCATCATCGATCCTATTTTCTTCCAGAACTAAGCAGAATAGAAAACCAAGAGTTTCGCGTGAGACTATCAGAAGATGTTGATATACCTATCAAACCCTTGCCTAGGGAAGGAATGTTTGCCGAGGGGAATATGGAAAATATTTTTGCCACTATACCTATTAACATCTCTGTAAACCCTAAAGTCGTGGAAAACATATATATAGGTGCAAACTGCTCTCTTGAGGAGATTGCTATCTATACCGCCCTTTTTAAGGAATTCCGCGATGTCTTTGCCTGGTCATATGAGGAGATGCCAGGCATAGATCCATAAATTGTTGAACATGAAATCCGAACATATCCTGATGCCAAGCCAGTTCGACAAAAATTAAGACCCGTGAACCCACGTAAAGCGGCGGCTGTGAAGGCAGAAGTTGAAAAGCTGTTGAGGGCTAGTTTTATATATCCCATAGCTTTGACTGAATGGGTATCCAACCCTGTTCCTGTTGATAAGAAGCAAGGGACTATCCACGTTTGTATAGACTTTAGAGATCTCAATAGAGCCTGTCCTAAGGAAAACTATCCCACACCTTTTATAGACCAGATTATAGATGCTTGTGCGAGAAGTGAAGTGTTCTCTATTATGGATGGTTTCTCCGGATACAATCAAATTCAAATAAAACCAGAAGACCAACATAAAACTGCTTTCATATGTCCTTGGGGTACTTTCGTGTACAAGAAAATGCCCTTTGGATTGAAAAATGTTGGGGATACCTTTCAATGGGCTATGAACTTTGCTTTTCATGACATTAAAGCCATTGTCGAACCATACCTTGATGATCTGCCCGCACATTCTCTTAAGAGGATCCAACATACAGATCATTTACGGTTGATATTTGAAAGATGCAGATATTATAAAATTTGCTTGAATCCCCACAAGTGTGTATTCTGTGTCGAGTCAAGAAGATTGCTCGGGTTCATTGTCTCTAGTAGAGGCATCCAGGTGGATCCATTGAAAGTTGAGGCCATTGTAAATCTGCCTCCTCCTCGTTCTCTCAGGAAACTTCAAATCCTGCAAGGAAAGTCTAATTTTCTTCGACGTTTTATTGTTAATTATGCCAAGATCACTAAGGGTTTCATGCGCCTACTCAAACAGGACACCCCATTTGTATGGGATGAAACCGCACAACTTGCATTCGAGGCATTGAAAAAAGCTTTGTTGTCGGCACCTTTATTACGTCCATCGGATTATTCTAGGGATTTTATATTATATCTGTCCACGTCGGAGTCGACCATTGGGGTAGTACTAGTCCAGGAGGATGATAAGCTTGTAGAGGATGTCGTTTATTATCTTAGTTGTGCTTTGGCCGGACCTGAACTTAGATACTCCCACGTTGAGAAATTAGCCTTAGCAGTTTTTTATGCTGTGCAGAGGTTACGTCACTACATTTTACTGAGTACCACCACAGTAGTGGTGGATGTAAATTCATTCCAATATGTTTTATCCCGACGGATTGTTGGGGGAAAATTTAACAAGTGGATAATCATTCTCCAAGAGTTTGACTTGGATTTCCAGTCCGCTAAGTCTAAGAAGTCCTTAGTTTTTGCTGAACTTATAGTATAATTTCCTACTAAAGAAGATGTAGTGGTTGAAGATGACTCAATCACAGATGAGCACATCTTCCTGATATCCACCTATGATCCTTGGTACGAAGATATTCTTATATGTCTCTAGACTTTGAAGTACCCTACAACTTCCTCAAGGGAGTAATGACGTAAATTACGCCTTCATGCCAAGAACTACCTCATTATAGGAGATACATTATATCGATGAGGCGTAGATTCTGTTTTGCGTCGTTTCCTTACTCATGAGGAAGCAAAGATTGTCCTAAATGATTCCCATAGCAGAGCGTGTGGGGGTCATTTATCTGGGTTAGCAACGGCCCAGAAGATATTGCGTGCCGGTTATTTCTAGCCCACGATCTTTAAAGATTGTGTGGAAGTAGTGAAGCGCTGTCATCCGTGTCAGCTTTACACCAGGAAAATGCGGTCACATCCTGCTCCGTTATTTCCCATTGTCTCGGTAGGCCCCTTTATGACATGGGGGATTGATTACGTGACATGCAACCCAGCCTCGGCTGGGGGGCATAAATACATCATTGTCGTTGTTGACTATTTTACGAAATGGGAAGAGGCAATGCCTACTTTCAGAGCTGACAGGGAAACAGCAGCTTTCTTTGTGTTCAATCAGATTATTGCACGGTTCGGTATACCCAAAGTGATTGTCACTGACCATGGCAGTCATTTTCAAAATAACATGATGACGGAACTGACTATCATGCTCGGATTCAGACAAGAACATTCTTCTCCATACTGTCTGCAAGCAAACGGTCAGGTTGAGGCTATCAACAAGACTTTAAAAACTATCCTTAAACGGACAATTGATGCAGCCCGCTCTAACTGGCACATCATGTTATATCCTGCTCTTTGGGCCTATCGAACTAACGTAAAGACTGCTATGGGTTTCTCCCCTTTCCAACTCGTTCATGGGGTGGAAGCAGTCACTCCGATTGAATGTGAAATCACGTCTCTAAAGATAGCCATTCATGTGTTACCTAATACGACTGAGCTTGAGGAACGTCTGGTACATTTAGAACACCTTGATGAACAACATAGAGATGCGTTGACTGCTAATCAGGCTCATAAAAATAGGGTTGAATCTCATTATGATAAATCGGTCAAACCTAGGGTTTTTTCTGAAGGGGAACTTGTCTTGCTTTGGGACCAAGATAAAGAACCTGTTATCACTCCAGGAAACTACCTAGGGTTATAAGCTAGGTATGCCTGGTAACTTAAGAAATTATGTTTTTGTGTTTTTGTAAAGGTGGATCAATGAGACAACTCAATCCGAGTATGGCATTCAGACATTCAGAATGGTAAACAAATAAAACAGTGCTCTCAAGAGTTGATTAATCAGCAGATAACTTTAAAGATGGATGAAGAAAAGAATGTAACTAAACCAGTACAGAGTAGGGTTCAAGAGACATCCAAGAAACTAATATCAGGCTATGAGCTAAACAATGGAAAAGCAACCATTCAAAGCTAGACAACACAGATAATAGTGAAAAGGAATATGGAAAGCTGACATCAAAACTGAAAGAAACCTGTGATCTGTATTAGCATAAAGAAGACTGAGTACAATAGCAGATTACTCTATCCAAAATCGAACCCCCTTCTCAGTCTCAGTACTTAGGCTTTATAGCCTTTACAAAATAGTTCCAAATCCTAAAAGCATGGATCTTGTCATCCTAATCAAAACAGTGTAAATGCAAAGATAGATATGATTCCTTGAATCAAGGAATGATGAGTGTGATCTCCTTTTTTAGTGCTCGGTGGGGCTGAGTTTGGCGCACAACAACTTGAGATTAATGATGTGGCATTCATTGTAGGACTGCTGCCTTAAAAATATGCTTGAAAGCTGGGAAGACTGACTCTCTTTGCCACCTGTAGCACTGCTCATATCAAGGCTGAAAATCTGGACTGGAAAGGTGGATCGAATCGTTAACTAGCTGCACAAAATCTGGAGTTGATTGCTTCACGATCGGGATGTAATCTTCTCCTCCTTCAAGTCTTAGACAGATGTAACATACTTCAATGAAATATGGACAATTCGAATAGTTCATCTTTGACATTTCCAATGGAAAACTGGAGAACTCTGCCATCTGTCAATATAATTTTGGTTATTGCCATGAAGATGGGTATACTCTGTCCCAAGAATAGATGATAGTACTCCAGCTGGCACATAGATCTGTTAAGAATTTACGAGGCCTCAAGATTTATGTCATAATTATGTCAACTATTAGTCGAGAACCTGCACCCACAGCTGACCATATTTCTTCCTTTTCTGCAGATATGTGCTCTAATTCTTCATGGCTGAATTCATCATGTTCACGATCCAATTTCAAAATGGCTTTCAGGACTGCTTCAATAATTGTAGCAACAAATGATTCAGTGATTGCTATAATGAATACAACCATGAGCTAAGCATATTTTAAGAAAGCATAACCAGGTTCTCCAGAGCTGGTCTTTGCACTTTCTAACTGAAGCAATGCTAACCAAGTGATAGCAAATTAATTCCATTACATATAATAGGGTCAACTAAATACTCTTTTCACTAATCAATTGAAGTGATGTTGATCAGGTTCAGTCATTCACTTCTATGGCATATCATAATAATTTCCCCTAATGAAAGAGACAAAATAGCTGTAGGGCCAGATTCAGCTGAAGAGACATCTTCAAGTGAGCAGATAGCACAATTCATTTGAAAATTCATCAGTGGACATCGTGAAGGCCACTCTATATTATCCCAGTCAACAGTTGGAGGGAACATTTTATAATCTTTTTGCATGAAGAAACCCTGACATTCATTTGCATTAACTTCTATTTTTTCCAACCATTTAACTGAGCGTGCACCAATTGTGCCTGGAACAACAACACGAAGGGGTTATCCATGGTCCCTGCTCAATAACTTGTCATTCATTTCATACGCAAGCAGCACATCAGCTTCAGGATTTGTGGCCTGCAGCAGAGGTATTGAAGCTTTGTATGGTCCTCCATTTTCTTCCTTACAAACATCCACACTAGTAAATTCAACATGCCTGCCTCCGGCCTCTGTAACTTTGGTATGTTCAGGTATTCCTGCAAGTTTTAGAACATCTGAAAGCTTTTCTCCTTCCCAAGTAGCATTGCCTAATGTACCTATATCCCATCCAACGCCTTTCACTGGCCTTGACTTGTTCATCGTTGTCCTTCGGTTACCTGCACACTGTCAGAATCATCTAGTATAGGAATCGATTAAGGCACTTCTTGGAGTTTCAATGCATGACAGAACAATCAAAATGTATGCCCCAAAGACCAGCCAACAAGCTAGTCAGACCTTCCAGAAAAGCAAAAGTGCTGATAGCAAAATATTGGAGCTTAGATATGAACTTAGATCTGACTTTGAATCAAGCTGCCTTCTCTCAGACGGTATTAGTATTTGCCCAGCTGTTGGAACTTGTTGCTTTCAGCAGTAATGAGTCCCCTCCATAATGTCTGGACTATTGATCGATTTATAACCCAACAATAATTAGACCATCAAATGCTCTGCACTAGGATATAGCAGTAAGTTTTAATAGTTGAGATAACCTTCAAGCACTCTAAACGTGCTCCACCATAAGGAAGCATTCTCTTCTCTCCATAGCGCAAGCCCAAAAGATGCATATGCCGAATATTCTCTTGCTGCCTGTCTTAAAAAGGGGCTGCACGTTGTCCAGTCTTTGAGAAGCATATTACTTTGACCTTATGTGCTCCGGGATCGTGACTTAATCCATAGCTTGAATCATGGTTCGATTAGAGGCCAGATACCTTCGACCTGTCAGATTTTCCACAATGCAAAGACTTTCACCACACCCAGGACACCTGCAGTCGGTCTTGGGGTTTGACTCAGCGGGTTCTATTTATATATCCATCTATGAATTGACATGTGGACTGGAATTCGATGATTAATATGTAGCTTAATATTTGGCACATTCAAGAGCACGACATTTAAATTTTGATCATGGAAACACTTTCGGTAGCTAAAGTCATTCTGGCAAACTGTATTAGCTGCCGAAACTGGCCTGTTTCGGCAGTTAAGTAAACTTCCACAGACTTAGTTGATTTTCGAAAGCTGAAATTTTGAATTTTGAAGGCCATGACTCACAGAAATAAAAAAATTTAACCCATTCTATCACCCAAAATGACGGTGTACTTTTTGGGAGATAACAGAACCTCTGGGGGCAGGAAAATTCAAGGCTGAGTGGTTAGGAGGTGGAAGCAGTCACTCCGATTGAATGTGAAATCCCGTCTCTAAAGATAGCCATTCATGTGTTACCTGATACGACTGAGCTTGAGGAATGTCTGGTACATTTAGAACACCTTGATGAACAACGTAGAGATGCATTGACTGCTAATCAGGCTCATAAAAATAGGGTTGAATCTCAGTATGATAAATCGGTCAAACCTAGGGTTTTTTCTGAAGGGGACCTTGTCTTACTTTGGGACCAAGATAAAGAACCTCTCAGGGTAGGAAAATTCAAGGCTATGTGGTTAGGACCCTATATCGTGTCGAAGGTATTAAGTAAGGGTGCATATGATTTAGTTGATTTTGATGGGAATAAGTTGCCTAAGCTTAGAAATGGGCTCTACCTGAATAAGTACTACGCTTAGGCTTAGCACTTTTTCTTGTATTTTTATTGTATGTATTTTTTATGTACATTAGGTTGTCATTTTTGTTTTTTATATATCTGTTGGTTGTTGCAGATGTCTTCTGAAATATATATAGGGTTCGTTGATGGCGCCAGCCGTCATACTTGTAACGTAGCTTCGGCAGCATGGGTTATCTATTCTCCTTCAGGACAGCTTGTTGCCACAGGAGGCGCTTGTCTAGGTCCTACTTCTAATAATGTTGTTGAGTATAGGGCTGTCATTGAGCTCCTATGGGATGCTTTGTCACGTGGCATTACCCAGCTTGAGGTCCGTTTGGACTCTCAGTTGGTGGTTTTCCAGCTCAATCGAGCTTATCAGGTACGAAATCCTATCTTATTACGTCAATTCATGCAAATTCGTTTATTGGAAAGACATTTTGAGGTTATTACTTTCAATCATATTCCACGAAACCAAAATTCATTGACTGATGCATATGCTAATTAAATTTTGGATTGGCATCTCACACACATTTTATAAAAATATACAGCAACCATATAAAAAACACTTGTAAATAAACTGACAACAAAACAACAATATATATATATATATATGTAAAATATCTATCCATAGATAGGTCAGGTCTGATCCTTCGATCCCGTCATATACAAAATGTACAAAAATGTGGATCATAGTCCATCAAAATGCCCTAGGTCTAAGCTGGACCGCCCTGGCCACTAGGACCACCTGGGTCCCCATGATCTCTATGCACTCTGGCTTCCTCAGCCTCCTCGGCTTCGGTAGCCTCCACCGCATCTATATATACGAGCACTGCTCTAGCCACTCATCTGAAAAGATGTAGCCAAACCGATGGAACTCCAACAACAAACTCCTGCATGGTTGTAGGGATATGCTTTATCCGTATGGTCGGTACTCGTTGGGTTAGCCTGGCCAGCTTCCCCTCTAGTACTCTGATCAATCCTGGATCCTCACCCACGACAGGACAAACGAACATGCGAGGGTGCCCTTCAGGGTGGACTAGTCCAATATCTGCATTTTGACATATTCATAGGATCAAGACTTGTACATATGTATATACCTATCATTGAAAAATTCATAAAAATTTGAAAATGATAAAAAATTAAAAAATTACTTACCTAGCTCTCCCCATGCTCCTCCTGGAGGGAGGACAAGGTTGGGGTCACCTCGAAAGTACATCCCAGCATATGGAAACTGCTCCAATGTCGGTAGCTGTCGTTCCCACCAGGTATAAAAGTCATCGTCATAGACACTGTGTACTGAGTCTCCTCCTCCTTGATGGAGGAAGATTTCTTCCCACCTGCTCAGCCTTGGCTGACGTGGAGATCTGATCGGTAGAGGTATAGCAGGGCTCAATGCTAGTACTCTCGAAGAACAAGAACACCACTAATATGCTTGCATAGCCGAAATTCTTGCGTCTTCGTCTCTTGCAGTCGGATAGCTGCCTCCTCATGATAGAGGCAACTCCCAAACACCAATCATAGAGAGCACCTCTAAAACAGTCAACTGCCAGCTTCATTTGGTTCCTTGTGGCCAAATGTAAAGATGAGGATCCTGATATTCTCACAATGGTGCTAGCTAATACCTGGAGTGTAAAATCTTGGATATATGCAATTGGAACGTTGGTTCCTCTTTTTTGAGTACCCGGTGTACAGAAGACATCTACATAGTTTTAGACACTTAAGGGGTCACCACCCCTACCACTACCCTCCAAGTTCATCGGTGCTCCCCGTCGTGATAACCCGGTAATGAAATATATGTCTTCAGTGGTAAGCTCTAAGGTTTCACCTTGTAGGTTGAACATCCACAAGTCATGATCCCAATAATTTACCATGAACTCAAGTATGCGGACATTCGCCCGCATGGGTGATGTACAAAAGAATTTCAGTATCCCACTGGTCCGCGATGCCTATATAGTGGGCACACTTTGGAGCGCCGCTTGGTCCATTATTTCGTGCTCCCTTTCCCTCCATTCCAGAACCATATTTTACCTAGAAAATACAAGTAATTTGATTCAGTATTTCCATATCAAAATTTTAAAAATTTTGACTATATTTAACCTTTTGTCATCCACGCAGTATACGCGACTGTCTATTTAGACATGTCGCGTACTATATGCGACTGTCTAATTAGGCAACCCGCGTATATAACGTGTATCCACGATTTTCCATATCAGCAACCCGCGTATGCGTCGTGCTACAGTTTAGGATGCTTTTAAATATGGAATTCAGACTCAAAATTAACAATTGCTTGGATCAAACTGAAGAGCTCAGGGTGTAGGCTTACCTGCAATTGGCGGATTTCGATTTCGTTGGTGCAATTGTCCACAATGATCGAACAAAGGTAGAGGGTAAAACTTGCTTTTTATGGCTCAAAAGTTCAAATGGTGAGTTTTGTTTTAATTTTCAAACTATTTATAGAAATTATATTTCTTAAAGTGGGTCTTGTTCTATAGTTTGAAATGTCAAACAACTAATACCATATTTATATGTGCCTTGGAACAGGTTTATCACTTTTACAAGGTGTTGTTGCTCCAATAGGGTGTTTTTGTCATTTCCAATGTATTTTGGCATCTTTATTCAATCCACATTAACCTTAGCATTCAACATTTTGCCACGGACTATGGTATTCTAAGCCATTAGTCCCTTGTTTTTACCATTGTTCTTTCGTGGCTAGGACCCTTTTTCATGAGTATCCTTCTTATATGCCAATGTCATCCTTTGGTACTCATGTCACAACTGTTTCAGGTTCCGGGGTATCCTCTTAGCTATTTTTCACGCCAAATAGAGTTTCTTTTGAATCTATTTTTACAAGCTATCCCTTTATAGGACTCCCCATCATTATGGAGTTTCTTTAGGCCTAGGTCTGACTCCTTCAAAACAGACTTGACTACCGATTTAACTCGTCCGTTCAAGCTCGTTAAGAATATGTGAGCGGGAATCCGCATTGGTGGTAGGTTATCTCTTTCTCGGACCATCCGGAATAATTCAAGAAAGGATCACTCTCTTTTCTTTTGAATTGAGAAGAGTATTATCAGGCATAGGTTTATCACTTTTCTGGACCTGAGGGACTAAATTTACAGAAAAGGAACACCCGGTTTGAGCTTAGTTTTCTCTTTTACGTGCTCTGGACCCAAACATGAAAAAGATTCCGAGCGTACTTTATGTCTTTGTCATGCTCATTAAACACTTAAGAACAAAGCAACGAGTTTATTGTTGTAAGCCCCATTTCTCGTAACCAAATGGATCTTTCCGAGTGATCTTGCTTTCCTTCACACTCGTAAAACTCAAGCTATTTTATGCTGTTTTGGAAGGAGCGTTGGGTAGGTGGTAATTTAACCTTTTTCGGACCTCCCTGACTAAGTATGAAAAAGGTTCACCTTTTCTTCTAAGGAAGTTAAGAGAGTTCTTCTGTGGTTTGTTTTATACTTTTTTAGCCTCAGGAGACTAAATTGGACGAAAAAGGACCCCCCTGGAGTCTTCTTTGGAGTTTTCAAACTCTCTAAACGTGAAAACACCGACTGAGCATGTACTAGTTCGGCCTCATTAAATCCACGAATCAGTGACATTATCAAGCATTATTTTCCCATCTCTTCAAGCTTGTCAAAAAATGAAGAGGGAACCGAGTTAACTTTCCTCGACTCGTTAAAATTTAACAGGGAAGGTAAGGAAGATGTTTTCTCTTGTTTTCAGTAATGGCACCATGTCATCCTTGAACATAGCACTATTTGTTTTTCGATATCCATGTTTCAGTGTCCACTTTTGTTCAGCTATCACTTTGAGTTTTTTACTCCTCCTCTTGTCCATTATACCTGGGGAATCTGATCATGTCTCCTACATGACAGATAAGTCTAGTTGTTCTATCTATAGGTTATACGCTGCCTTGGGTCATCTCTGTGTTGTGCTCATTGTTCAAGGACTCTTCCCAATTTCTGATCTATCGCCTCATCCCATCATTGTTCTATCTGTTATCTATTTGTGTCTCCCTTCTCTTGCCCAGTTCCTAGTCACTCTTGTGATCCGTTGGAGGATCTATTGCCTTCCTTATCACAACATGGTTCCGTTTCAGTACTTCCTGATGACGAAGACCTATAGTTTGACGTTTGTACCTCAGGATTCACTTTCATCATTGGTGGATTCCTTTGCTTCAGTTGTCGATTATCATCTATTGATTGACAGACTGTTGAATCCTTTCCATGTTCGACTTCAGCTTACCCTTATTCACATGGCCTGGATTGTACTGGTTCTTTGGGATCCTTTATGAAGACCTTAGTTCCTCACTTATGGAATAAGTTGCACAAGATTATGTTCTCTTCCTATACACAGCTTCCAGATCTTTTTAGACTCATCATTATTGTATATTGTGGCTTCGATCCACCTTTGTAATATATGTGGTTTTATACCCGTATCATATGATGTACTCAAATATTGTAAAAGATCTAGTGTTCCAATAAATTGAAAATAGCATCCTCAGATGTAACTTTGTATATGACATTACTATGTATTTGTTTCAGGTACTTTCTCTTCTCCATTGGATTTCTGAGTTCTCCAAAGATAAAGATTATAATGTATTTTGGCCATCATTTCCCTCTGACCTCACACATCAGGGGGCATCTGTTATCCACCTGAATGGCACCTCTTCATCCAAGTGTCGACATCCCTCATGTTGGCACACAAAAGGACATCTATGGATTGAGGGTTTCCCAAAACACTATAGATGGGTTGATTATGACTTACATTTGTCTTTCATCTAGCTGCTTATTTTCACCCTTTAGCTATGTCAAGTCATATACGCGACTCTCTATATATGCAACTCGCGTGTCATACGCAAGTCTCGGTTGTTGCATGTCGCATATATATGTATACGCGGGTTGCTCTTATAGCAACTCACGGGTCATACGTGAGTTGTCAGTCTTGATACTCGCATATGCCTATCTTTGACATTTAAAATAAAAACATGTGATTACTTGAGATTAGTTAAGCCATTTACCTTAATCTCCTTAACTGTCTCAACCTTCGAAACTGCCTTATTTCACCAAGTTTAAATACAAGCCTTGGGGAGGGTGTTTGGTACATACACTTGGAGAGAAAAGTTATACTGGTGGAGTTTATACAGAAGTCTTTGGAGCAGTGGAACTCAGAATCCTTTGGCTGCAAAGGAGTCCTTGTCTCAGGCGTTGGGTTGTAATCTAAACTCTTTCATTATTGCTAATAAAGAGAATCCTTCTTCCATATGTGTCTTGAATGTATCTCATGTATTGTGGTTTGATAAATGTTTATGTTTCAACATTCTGTTTATGATTTATCTAACCTGGTTATATATATATATATGAATCATCTTGTATCTGGAAGATTGACTCTTGACAGGTGAAGGAGAAGCATCCCTGAAGACTTTGGAGAAGAAGCAGAGCAGAAGAGGACAAGCAAGGATCAACCATCGTGTAACGGGTAAGTCTTTCCCATCCTCCTATTTCCTTTACTGCACTCTAGAGTCAATTTCCTGCAAGTTTATTGAGTATGTTGGTAACCCCAGACCTTCGGTTATAAGGTGTTTATTCTTATACAACAATTATTCTACATAAGAAGCAAAATAACTAATCCATATTCTTACATCTACCGAGTTTGGGTAAATTACTTTGTAGCAGATTGCCACACGTCTCTCATCTTCAGTTCGGTCTTTTCCCTGCAAAATATGTAGAAGGAACAAATAACAAGCCTTTAAAATACACCCCACATTTTGGTAGTAGTAGATCCCAATGAACCAATAGTGTTGTTTGATTTAAAATTGATTACATATAAAACAAGTAGTCGTAACGTGATGCAACTCTTTATCATAACACGAATGAAAAAGCATTTATTTCATTATCATAAAAGGAACGAAAAAAGCATTTATTTCATCTCTTTCAACTTTAACACTCCCTAAGGTCCATGTGTTAAAGTTGAAAAGCATACAAAGACAATAAATAACAACATTAGTAAATCTAACTCAAATTACAAAGAAAACAAATAAGATAACCCACTAGGAGAGTTGAAATCTTCCTTTTTACTCAGCAATATATTTTTAGATCAAATCTTGTCTATTAAGAGACAAGTCACTACATGAACAAAGGACATACCTGAGAGAGAGAGAAGAAATTCAATTACTCTAGGTTTAGGAAACTATAGTAGCAATCAAGGTAATTACCTAGTCGACAAGCAAAGAAAACCCAATTGCTAGAGAAGCAAACCAAGAGACAACATTCCATAAAATATCAGGTAATGATTACATTCCACACACAAACCAGAGCACAGTTTGTATCCCATACAAATCCCATGGCTTTCTTGAGCAGGTTGTGAGTTGTTTAGGGCTGCTAAAAGAAACCATAACCATGTTTGAGTGGACTAATATCTCTGCTGCACTGCTTGAGTGTTTGGGTCTTCTTGAAGTGAACCATAAGGAGACCCCAATTACTGGAGCAGTAGACCCATAAACAACATTCCATAACATATCAAGTAATGATGACATTTTGCACACAAACTAGAGCTGACTTTGTGGCCCATACAAATCCCATGGATTTCTTACAACTTAGCACACTTAAACAATGTAGCAGAGATATTAGTCCACTCAAGTCTTAACCATGACCTCCTAAGCTGGGATGTGACCTTCTTGGTGCTTCCTCAAATGAACAATGACCTTCTCCAATCTACTTAAATTAAAATGTGACCTTCTTGGGGATGGATAGACTAAATTGTGACCTGTCTGAACTTGCTTGTGCAGAATATGAGTTGTTTGGGGATGCTAAGAGGTCACACCCATAACAAACATAACAAAAGGGTTAAGGTACCACACTATGACGGGGCGCTAGAATAAGGACCAATAAAGGGTCAACATAAGATCAAGATTCAACAAGAGGGGTCATGACAAAGTGGGAAAACAATCCCACACCAACAAGACCAAGGTGTGTCAATCAAGGTGGTAGAATAACCCTTTTACCCATAGGATTGAGGTGTACCATCAACGTGGGGACACAACCTTTTAACCCAAAAGACCAAGGTATCAAACTGTTATATTATCTCTCAAGGTATATATTCCATAAGTGTTCCATACTACAATAGTACATTTTATCATCACCGTATCAAGAAGGTCCATACCACAACAGGGAGTTTTATCATCACCATTTGGGAGTTCCCATCAACTCCTCCCTATTCTAATTTCTCAAAGAAAATGATTCTAAAATGCTCATGAGGATGTCAATAAATTTTGCACAATTTTAGCCATAAAAAAAAACCATGAAATTAGCATGTAAACAAAAATACCCTCTCTTGTACTTAAAGTTGTACAACAATTAGAGAGATGGATCCAAAAACCTAACAAATAGGCATCAATGCAACTGCAACTTTTAGAAAATACCAAGTGTATTTTGATATTTAAACTTAGCGGCAGATATTTGATAAGAAAAAAGACATAAATCATGACAAACCATCTCAAACAAACATAAACCATGACAAACCATGAAAAAACAGTACTAGAAACAAATATAGTATCATTGTACCTAGACAATATAATTTTAAATCATAATTTTCATCTCCTTCAACTTTAACACTCTCGTAGGTCCCTTTGTTAAAGCTAAAAACATACAAAGACAATAAATAACAGTAGTGGTAAATCTAACTCAAAGTACAAATAAAACGAATAAGATAACCCACTAGGAGAGTTGAAACCTTCCTTGTACTCAGCAATATTTTTTTAAATCGGATCTTGTCTATTAAGAGACAAGTCACTACAGGGACAAAGGACATACTTGTGAGAGAGAGAGAGAATAAATTCAATTAATGTAGGCTTATTCAACTATAGTAGTAGTCAAGGTAACTCAGGCAACAAGTAAGGAAACCCCAATCATTGGAGCAGCAAACCAAGAAACAACAATCCATAACATATTAGGTAATGATGACATTCCACACACAAACCAAAGCTCATGTTGTATCCCATACAAATCCCATGGCTTTCTTGAGCAAGTTGCAAGTTGTTTGGGGCTGCTAAAAGAAACCATAACCTTGTTTGAGTGGACTAACATCTTTGTTGCATTGTTTGAGTGTTTAGTTCTGCTTGAAATGAACCGTAAGGAAATCCCAATTACTGGAGCAGCAGACCCAGAAACAATAGGCCATAATATATCAGGCAATGATTACATTCCACACACAAACCAGAGCTCAGTTTTTGGCCTATACAAATCCCATGGATTTCTTACAGCTTAGTACACTCAAACAGTGCAACAGAGATATTAGTCCACTCAATTCCGAAACCGTGACCGAGAAACAACAATCCATAAAATATCAAGTAATTATGACATTCTACACACAAACCAGAGCTCAGTTTGTAGCCCATTCAAATCCCATGTATTTTTTTAGAAGGCGGTGAGTTGTTTGGGGCTGCTAGAAAAAACCATAATCTCGTTTGAGTGGACTAAGATCGCTGCTGCATTTTTTGAGTGTTTGGGTCTGCTTGAAGTGAACCATAAGGAAACCCCAATTACTGTAGTAGCGGACCCAGAAACAACAGTCCATAAAATATCAAGTAATTATAACATTCCACACACAAACCAGAGCTTAGTTTGTTGCCCATACCAAATTCCATGGCTTTCTTACAGCTTAGCACACTCAAACAGTCCAGCAAAGATATTATTCCACTCAAGTATGAACCATGACCTCCTAAGTTGGGTTGTGACCTTCTTGGTGCTTCCTGAAATGAACAGTGACCTTCTTCGATCTTCTTGAATTGAATCGTGAACCTTATTGGGGATGGTTGGACTAAATTGTGGTCTGTCTAAAATTTCTTGAGCCGACTATGAGTTTTTTGGGGCTGCTAATAGGTCACACCCATAACAAACATAACAAAAGGGTTAAGGTACCACACTATGAGGGGGTTCTACAATAAGGACCAATTAAGGGTCAACATAAGATCAAGAGTCAACAAGAGGGGTCATGACAAAGTGGGAAAACAACCCCTACACCAACAAGACCAAGGTGTGTCAATCAAGGTGGGAGAATAACCCTTTTACCCATAGGATTAAGGTGTGCCATCAAGGTTGGGACACAACCCTTTTACCCAAAATAACAAGGAGTCAAACTATTATATTCTTTCTCAAGGTATATAGTCCATAAGTGTTCCATACCACAACAGTATGTTTTATCATCACCGTATAAGGAAGGTCCATACCACAACAGTGAGTTTTATCATCATCATTTGGGAGTTCCCATCAACTCTTCCATATTCTAATTTCTCAAAGCAAAGGCTTCTGAAATGATCATGAGGATGTCAATAAAATTTCCACAATTTTAGCAGCAAAAAAAAGCCACATGAAATTAACATTTAAACAGAAATAACTTCTCATGTACTTAAAGTTTGTCCAACAGTTAGAGAGATGGATCCCAAAAACCTAACAAATAGGCTTCAATCCAACTGCAACTTTTGGAAATTGCCAACCATATTTTGATATTTAAAGTTAGCAACAGATATCTAATAAGAAAAAAGACATAAACCATGACAAGCCATCTCAAACAGACATAAACCATGACAAAACAGTACTAGAAACAAAATAGTATTGTTGTAACTATACAAGATAAGTTTAAAGCATAATTTTCATCTCTTTCAACTTTAACACTCCCAAAAGTCCTTGTGTTAAAGTTGAAAAGCATACAAATACAATAAATAACAGCAGTAGTAAATCTAACTCAAACTACAAAGAAAACAAATAAGATAACCCACTAGGATAGTTGAAAACTTCCTTATACTCAGCAATATTGTTTTAGATCAGATCTTGCCTATTAAGAGACAAGTCACTACAAGAAGAAAGAACATACCTGAGAAAGAGAATAATTCAATTACTGTAGGTTTTGTCAATTATATTAGCAGTCAAGGTAACCCATTCAACAAGTAAGTAATCCTCAAATACTGAGTCAATTATCCTAGTGAGTAAATAAGTGATTTTACTTGTACTATCTATATATTTCCATGGCATGGTATGATTTCTCACCGGTCTAAGTGGAACACCCTTGTGGTAATAACTATATAATATAGACTAATTATTGTATTTGGTGATGACTATATATTATAAACTAATAATTAAGGGATGTCCCTTTTCAACCTTGTGGGAATAACTATATAGTATAGAATAATTAATCAATATGGTGATTACTAAATAATATGATTATATATTAAACTAATCTAAGGGATTAATATTTCTTTGAAAAAAATATATTATGTGTCATTCATGGAATACCCTTACACAGGCCAAGGGAAAAAAACAAAGGGTTATGGCACATATTTACAAACTGAAAACCTTGGAAATCCCTATTGTCAACCACCCATGATGTGGAGTGAGGACCTCGAGACCTTTGATGATGCTGAGGACGGAACTCAATACCGTCGATGCCACCAACAGCCATGGCGATGCAGGTCAATGCCACCAACGGCCATGGCGATGCAGGTCGATGCCACCGCCAAGTATGTGGTTAGAGTGTAGTTCACATTGTTCAATTTCAATGGATTTTATACATTACCAGGGTTATAAAACCCTTAATGGTGCCAAATTTTTGGCTTAGGCGAGGGGGGAAAGGGTTTCTTTGGTTTTGAGAGACCCCAATGGAATGGGGGTGTGAACTCGGGGGTTAGGGAATTTAATAACTCATGCCAATTGGGAATGTATTTTGGGGTTTTACAAATAAGAGCTATATATTTGACTTGTAGCAATGGAGAAACACACGGCAATTGACAGAACTTGGAGACTCTTGAATAGGCGGGCATGGGCTTCTACAGCAATAGAGTACAAATTTACCTCTTCTTCTCATGTTAGTACAAATATACCTTTTGGGGCTGCCTCGACTAAACCGTGACCTTCTCGGGTCTGCTTGAAGTGAACCGCGACCTTGTTTAGGATGCTTGGACTAAACCAAGACCTATATGAACTTGCTTGAGCAAGTTGTGAGTTGTTTGGGGATTCTAGAAGGTCACACCCATAACAATCATAACAAAAGGGTTAAGGTACCACACTATGAGGAACATATAGCATAAATATCAATCTAGGTTCAACATAAGATCACAAGTCAACAAGAGGGGTCATAACAAAGTGGGAAAACAACCCCTACACAAACAAGACCAAGGTGTGCAAATCAAGGTTGGAGAATAACCCTTTTACCTATAGAACCAAGGTGTACCATCAATGTGGGGAAACAACTCTTCTACGCAAAATACCAAGGTATCAAATTGTTATATTCTCTCTCAATGTATAAATTCCGTAAGTTCTCCATACCACAACAGTATGTTTTATCATCACCGTATAAGAAAGGTACATACCACATCAAACTTACAAGAAACCATATCAAGCAAAAAACCTTAAACTCACAAGAAACCAGGTCATCTATGAAACTTATTAAAACTAAGTTATTGTATTGAAATTCGGACTTTAGATATACAGAAAATTTATATGCCTACCAAAATTAAAGTTTGCACCAAAAGACTTGACAATAGCTCGAAGCAGGACCTGAAACAAGAATTAAACAAGAATCTATAAAACCAAAAATATGTCTAGATTCTAAAGTCAACAATAACATTATAAGTAAAAGCATGAACTATATATAAGACAATAAATTACTAGTTTATAAAAACAAAGAAGAATATCCAAATAACATCACATGTTATGCTTGAATTATTTGTGTTAATTAGACAATCAAAGTTTACATTTCCACCATTCAAGCAAGAAATAAAATTTGCTTCTTTGGCAGCATCCTGACTTCAAATCCCCATACACTGAAAGGTCTATTATCCCTCTTTCCTGTGGCAACTACAGTAGAGTTCCAAAGGCCATAACTGTGCATTTTCATGTTCATATACACATCTAATTAAATAGCTGTGCATTAATCAACAAAACATCTAGAGGACATAAAACATATGGAGGACATAACACAACATGCCATGAACAAAATCTCACAAGGTAAAAGAAATTGAATGCATCTTCTACCCTTGTGGAAACATTTTTTTGCATATTCAAAGTCTACATGCTCAAAACACAAAGGTGCTCACCCATAAACCCTCCACAATAGTGTTTGTCTCCTTTGACTTTTCCATCAACATAAATAAGTCTTTGCATTGCAATGGGTTAGAAGCAGAAAATCAAAGAGATTATATTTTAATGCATTAAAAAAATACTAGAAAAAAAATAGTACAGTTGTAAATAGACAAGATAAGTTTAAACTTTAAAGCATCATTTTCATCTCTTTCAACTTTAACACTCCCAAAGGTCCATGTGTTAAAGTTGAAAGCATACAAAGACAATAACTAATAATAGTATTATATATAACTCAAAGTAAAAGGAAAACAAATAAGATAACCTACTAGGAGAGTTGAAACCTTCCTTCCACTCGGAAATATTTTTCAAACAGGTTACGGTTTAGTCCATCCATCCCCAAGATGGCCACGGTTCGGTTCAAGCAAACCCAAGAAGGTCACGGTTTAGTTTAGGAAGCAGCAATAAGTTCAAAGCCCGGCTTAGGGGGTCACGATTCATACTTGAGTGGACTAAGATCTCTGTTGCACTGTTCCAGTGTGCTAAGCTGTAAGAAATCCATGGGCTTTGTATGGGCTACTAACTGAGCTTTGGTTTTGAGTGGAATTTAATCATTACCTGATATTTTATGGACTATTTTTTCTTGGTCTATTGTTGCAGTAATTTGGGTTTCCTTACTTGTCGACCGGGTTACCTTGACTACTACTATAGTTAACTAAACCTACAGTAATTGAATTTATTCTCTCTCTCAGGTATGTCCTTTTTTTTCTTGTAGTTACCTGTCATAGTTCAGTTCAGGAAGCACCAATAAGGTCACAACCCAACTTAGGAGGTAACGGTTCAGACTTATCGTCACTCAAAGAGGTCACACGTATCCCAACATCCCAATAGGAGGTCATGGATCCGCTCCAGGAAAAGCACACAAATCACGACCCAACCCAAAAGGTAGCACACAGGTCACGGCTTATTCTAGGAAGCCCTAACAGGTTAAGGCTCATTCCAAGAGCATCACACAACTCATGGCTCTTCCTAATAGGAAGCACACATGTCATGGATAGGTTCTATAGCACCCTAGTAGGAAGAGGAAAGGTCACAACCAACTTCAAATAGAAGCAGCAACCAAGACAAGAAAGCGACATCCCTACCAGCTAGAGGGAGATATATTAGTCCACTCAAGCAGGGTTATGGTTTCTTCTAGCAGCCCCAAACAACTCACAACCTACTCAAGCAAGTTTAGACAGGTCACACTTTAGTCCAAGCAGCCCCAAGAAGGTCATGGCTGACTTCAAGCAAACCCAAACACTCAAACACTACAACAGAGATCTTAGTCCACTCAAACAGGGTTATGATTTATCCTAGCAACCCAAAACAACTCACATCCTTCTCAAACAAGTTTAGACAGGTCACAGTTTAGTCCAAGCAGGCCCAAGAAGGTCACGGTTGAATTCAAGCATGCCTAAGCACTCAAACACTGCAGCAGAGATCTTATTCCACTCAAACAGGGTTATGGTTTCTTTTAGCAGCCCTAAAAAACTCACATCCTGCTCAACTAAATTTAGACATGTTGCAATTTAGTCTAGGAAGCCCCAATAAGGTCACGGTTGACTTCAAGCAAACCCAAACACTGCAACATATATCTTAGTCCACTCAAACAAGGTTATGGTTTCTTCTATAAGCCCTAAACAACTCACAGCTTGCTAAAGCAAGTTCAAGCAAGTCACATTTTAGTCCCTCCATCCCCAAGAAGGTCACAGTTGAATTCAAGCATACTCAAACACTTAAACAGTGTAGCGGAGATCCTAGTTCACTTAAACAGGGTTATGGTTTCTTCTAGCAGACCCAAACAACTCACAGCCTACTCAAGCAAGTTCAGGAAATTCATGGTTTAGTCCTGCCATCCCCAAGAAGATCATAGTTGAATTCAAGAAGAGCCAAACACTCAAATAGTGCAGAAGATATCTTAGTCCACTCAAACAAGGTTACGGTTTCTTCTAGTAGACCCAAACAATTCACATCCTGCTCAAGCAAGTTTATAAAAGTCACACTTTAGTCCAGGAAACCCCAAGAAGGTCATGGTTGAATTCAAGTAGACCCAAACACTCAAAGAGTGCATAATAGATCTTAGTCCACTAAAACATGGTTATGTTTTCTTCTAGCAACCCCAAACAACTCACAACCTACTCAAGCAAGTTCAAGCAAGTCATGATTTAGTCTCTCCATCCCCAAGAAGATCATGGTTCAGTTCAGGAAGCACCAAGAAGGTCACATCCCAGCTTAGGAGGTAACAGTTTAGACTTATCATCCCTCAAAGAGATTTCACCTAGCCTAATTGTCCAACAGGAGGTCACAAATCAGTGCTAGGAATAGCACACAGGTCACTGCTTATTCGAGGTAGCCCTAACAGATCAAGGCTCAGTCTACGAGCATCGGCAAGGTCACGGCTCATCCCAAAAGGCAGTACATAGGTCATGGATAGGATCTACAACACCCTAGCAGGAAGAATAAGGGTCATGGCCCACTTCAAATAGTAGAAGCAACCAGGATCAGAAAGCAGTAGCCCTAGCAGGCTGAGGAAGAGATGCCATAGCTCAAGAACAACAGCCAAAACCCTATACAACAAGCAAAACTCTATAGTCCATATGTGTTCCATACCAAAACCGAAATTTTTATCATCACCGTATAAGGAAGGTCCAACTGTAAGATTTCATAAACCACTAGGTAGCTAAAAAAATTGAAAACCTCCAATCAAAACAACTTTTTAATACGTTAATATACAAATGCACTGCTAGAGATATGGACATTAAAAAATACATTGTTGCACTCTCAATACTGCAACTATCTTCTCTCAAATACTGAGAAGAAATACACTGCAAATAGTATGGTCTATTCTAAAGTTGATTCCATGCAAATAGTATCCTATGTCACATGCCCTTAAAACAAAAAATTATGAAGACTACGTAAAGTAAGTTTAAATGGTTTTAAGTATATGTAAATAAAACAATGTGTTTGCAACTAATTCATAAAATGTGATAATCTAGATCGATGATTTTCCCAAAAAATTCTTCTGCCACCGAATGAAACTCATTTTTGTCTCCTTTAAACTTTCGCACCCAACAATTTTATCTTCATAGGCAAGAGGGATGTTACTTGTAACATGAATGACATTCACATTGGCATCTTCAGGACCAAGTTGCACTCCATGGATCATAGATAGTGACTAAATTCGTCCATTGTCAGCAATAGCACCATCATATGGATCTAGGATGTTAACTTTATCACCTACCTGGAATACTCTAGGCTCTGCTAGAGTTAATGGGAACTGCCAAAAACAAAGCATAAAACACATAAATATAAGAAAAAAAACTACAAATAAATTCCAAAAAGATGCATAATTATTGATATAACAAACTTCAATGTACTCGCTGAGTCAATATTTGAAATACGTCCAGCAAGAGTTGGCACTGATCGAAACTGATGAGGCACATCAATGTTGGGAGATTTTTTACATTCTGAGACAGCAGCTTTTCCTTTAATTATATTCTGCAGGTCATTACATCATGCAATAATCAAATATAACATTATAAGTACACAATAATATAGTAGAAAAATAGTAAATATAACAAAAAAACACTAAAAATCATACCTAAACAATTTAATCAGATTATGAAAACGAGTGAATAAATAATAATTATAATTATATTACATCATCTAAATCACTATTACGTTCCTTATTTTTCCATGAAGCAACAATAGTTTGAATGGAGGAGGCTATGGTTGACACTGTCTTTTCCAACCCATTTATGCATTCCATTACATGTTTATAATTATCACTATTGTATTGAACAATAGATGTGGTTTGGCTATTTGCAAATTCATTAGATGGCATTGATCTTACTATTTCATTTTTTGATATATGCTCATGTTTAGAACTGCCTATATGTGTCATTATTGTATGGTCAACCATTTCACTCACATCCAGTTCTGATCTATTAGCTCCATGATCCTACAAATCAATATGAAAACATAATTAGTTGGACATATATATGAATAAAAATGCAATATAACACAATGTATTTACAGTATACTTGCAAAAAATTTATACACGGTGTATTCCGCAAAAAATCCATATACTTACAAAGATGTTTTGATTGGCTCGCCACCCACCATAACCCAAAATAAATCAATCCTTCACATTATGTCTCGTTTTCTTCCCTTTTGTACTCTTTTAAAAATACTCATCAGCGCACATAGTTTCCTTCAATTCTTCCCATTGTTTGGGAGTCAAGTAGATGTCCCTATCTTTTCCATCCAAGATTAGTTTTCTGCATTTATTCCTAAAATTATTAATCAATTTTCTCCTCTTGTTCTTGTAATATTTGGTGGAAATCCTTCCACCAATAGTTTCAAATACATTTTCCATTTGTTGAATGACTTGATCCACATTTCTTTCGTCTTGATATGAAAAAATGGCTTTGGTGACATCCAAGTGAGACCTTACTCTCGTGCACAACTCTGAGGCCCACCTTGAAGAATTTGGTCCAACAAGTTCACCATCTTTTACCTCAACCAAATAATCCTTCTCCCCTTATGATTTCCTTTCTTTGGATTCCCTTACTATGGACCTATACATGCTTTGACTAAATCTTCATCTATTTATGAAAGTTGTTATATATTTAGACGATTCAAGATTGGGTGACGGCGAATGAACAATTATATTTGTGGACACAACAAGTGTTTTTTCTTTGGAACTTGAAAGCCTAATTAGTTCAGTCAAATAAAAATTGGGTGATTCTAAATGAGCAGTCATATTTGTTGACAGAATAGGTGTTATTTCCCTGGCAGTTGAAGGCCTAATTGGTTCAGTCAAATCACGATTAGATGATGTCGAATGAGAACTCATATTTGTGGAAACAACAATGGTTTTTTTTTGGAAACGGAAGGCCTAATTGGATCGTTAATGGCCACATTAGGTGTGGCACTAGCTCTCTCACCAATTTGAACAGATGTACCTTCCAATATTTGTTTCAATTTTAAATAAAGGTCTCGCAAACCTGATTCTTATCCAGAATATACCAAGTCTTCATCAATAGAATCTTGGACATGATCATCATCATGTGATAGATCAGGAAATTGGCCATTAGTATTGTCAGCATCTTCTCCATGTACAGATACACCAAGACGTAGGCTTCTGTGAGCTAGTGGAAAAATTCCTTTGCTTGCCTTTTGTTTTTTATCATTGTGTAGAATCAACCTTTTCCCTATGAAATAAAAAATTTATTAAATTAGAATCGAAAGCATAGATGGCCTACATCATCAAATAGAGTATATACAATTATCATAATATATGCGTAGAAGTGAAAAAGTATGAGGAATAACTACTCACTGATTTTCCCAACCATGAGCTGGAAACACTATGCCTTTTCCTACCTTTTGGTTCTACTCTTTTTCTCTAAAATCCAACTTTTCCCCATAAAACAATAAAACTTATCATATGAGAATCAAAATCATATATAGGCTACGTCATGAAATGGATTATAAACAACTTTAATGAAAAATGCACTGAAATGTAAAGGTACAAGGAATAACTACTTACTTATTTCCCAAACCAAGAGATGACAGATATTCTTCATTTCTTGTGATCTCCTCTTTATGAACAAGCTCATATTCTACAACATTTTCACTATTGTTTTGGCCACTTTTAGGTTTCAGCACCTTGCTCTTCGTAGCCTTTTATGTCCAACATTTCTCATAAAAAACATTATTAGTACATGGGAAAACAAAAGGTTGAAATCACAGTCTAATACTTGGACCACTATTTAGACTACCAACTAGTCTTGAATTGGTGATGGTTAGTGAACAGGTCAACTTTGATGCAATTTAATAAGGAAACTAAACCTTAATTGCTAAATCCTTACCAGGATAATCATGATGGCATACAGTCAAAGAATAATTATTTCATGAATTGTTAACATTGAAACTCAAAAACATCCATTCATAGCATTTCTATAAAAAAATGATATTAAAGAACAAAAGGCATTCATATTTGAAACATTACATAGTACCAAAAACAAATATTTGGCTAATACCATTTCCAAAACTATAAAATACATACAAATCTTAGTACATAATTTAGTACAACCATTGTCTAATCCTGTGTCCAAAAACAATAAAATCCAATTTGCATAGTGAAAGTTTATTCCAAAAATTTAAGGTGACAAATCATCATCGTCATGATTTTCATTTCCATTAATATCACAATCTTGATCACTCATGGATGCATCTACTTCATTTTATCCATCATCCACATACAAGAGATTTTCTTGACCATGCATTACATTCTCTATCTCAGTCTCTTCATTGGGAATGAAAGTTTCTTCTTCAAATACATCTATATTGTCATCTTCATATTCTTTTTCCATTATTTCTTATAAACTAGTACATCGCTCGTCGACCATTATATCACCATATTCCATGAATTTCCTTTTGGAACGAAGCTCTACTTGAATGACATACAACCATCCTGGGATTGTTAGATCATCAATTAGAAATGACTCGGTAATTTGAAGAGGGGAAACATATGACTCATCAGTCTTTGATAAAATTTGGCATGTATTTGCACGTACAAATCCATAATCATCACGGTGTATATGGTTTGTCCATTTACTTTTCAATAATATGGGACTAGTCTCACCATAATCAACTTGAATAATTTCCTATATGAATCAAACATAAATTTTCTTTTCAGTTTCGTGATGAAATTCAACACTAACAATACAATCACAATTTTCCTTTCATGTGTCATTTTCTTCCACTCTTAAATGACTACCATAGGCACACATCCCACTGAAAGAAGTAGCCATTATATTTGGAGGTCGTGAAAACTCATTTTCCTTGATTATCAAATCCTGACCTTCTCGTTGTGCATCACTAATTGCATCAACAATCCAATCATCAAGTTTTGGAAAAGAACCATCTCCAATATTCAAATCCTGGAGGGTACGCTTTCGAGATGTCCGCATCCTTTTTTGAATATATTCTTCGTATTTTCTACATAGAATATGAACATACAAGATAGTAAGAATGATAATAATTTAACTATTATATAAAATGAAATAAATAAAATATCATGTAAATAATATTTCACCTGCGCCATTGATCAAATGAGGATGTGTTTTGAAGAACATAGGCATATATCAGATCTCTTTCCTTAATTGATAGCTTCAAGTGACGTCATTTTCCTTCTAATAATCCACCTGCAACTCTCTCATATTTGTCATCATCCCATACACGTTGATTGGCATTACTAAAATCTTTCATATATTCTGTGCAAAATCATATGGCCTCCTGCTTTGAATCATCCCTCACACGTACTACCTTATGGTTTTGCCTTATTATGAAGAAACTTTTTCAGAACCTTCACATATCATTTTATAGGATACATCCATCTCGATCTTATCATTCCACAATGCTCTAGTTCATGTTTTATATGTATAAAAAGATGCATATAAATATTGAATATTGTTGGTGCAAATTCATGTTCCAATAAGCAAAGGACTTCAACCACCTCTCCCCTCAAATTATCAAATTTTGAAGGATCTAACACATGCATACTCATTCTCTTCAATATTATCCCCACCCTTATAATTTCCAATCTTGGCCCCTTTTCCAAACTTGATATGATCGCAATAGGTAAAATATCTTCAATCATGGCGTGATAGTCATGGGTCTTGAGGCATTTTAATCCATTATTGTTAGTTTTCCTTCTAACATTACTACTCACATATCTAGTAGGAAAGTGAGTCTGAGACAACAACGTTAATAATTGTGCACGTTGTTCATTTTTCCACGCATAAGGAGAAATAGGTTTTCTATATTTTTCAACCCAAAGATTTCAACGAATCTTTATTTCTTGAAGGTCTTGGCGTGATGACACTGAATCATATGCACCAAAATGAATTTCTATAATAGCAAAAGCTATGTTTTTCTTAGTATGCATAAAGTCAACAGTATTCCTAATGGTTATATGCTTAAAGTATAGAAACTTATAGAATATGCACAATCATTTTACGCCATTTTCATTGACTGGATCATTTTTACTACCAAGAACACCACCATTTTCAATAAACTACATTCTTTTTTATGTGTTTTGAATAATGTAATCACTTGGTATGGTCGATGGTGCTTCACAATTCTCTTCTTGACCATTGAAATGTGACTTTTATCGACGGTATGGATGATCCATTTTAAGGTAAGCACAATGTCCACAATAAATACACTTATGCAGATTACTTGAGTACCTCACAAAAGGATTAAAGATGCAAGTTGGACATGCATTGTATCCATGAACACTGAGGCTAGTCAATGTGCCATATGCAAGAAGATATGTATCATAAGTAATGAAGAAGCTCTTAAATTGAACTGGATTGAATCATTGTCCCTTAACAATTGAATTGCTTCAATTCCTTTCCACAATTTTGCTAGCTCATCATATAATGGCTCTAAATAAACATCAATTTTAGTTGAAGACACACTTTTCTTTCCTAGTATAATCAATGACAACATCAAGAAAAATGGTTTGGTTGCTAACCATGGAGGCAAGTTATAATTTATCAAAAACACTGGCCAAGTTGACCATTAATTACTCTGATCTGAGAATCGATTCACCCCATCTAGAGATAAACCCAACCTTATTTTACGAGGATCTTGGGAAAAATCGGGTCATTTGTTGTCAAATTCCATCCACATCTTAGAATCAATCCCAAACCATTGTTTTCCATCATTTCTCTTAGTTTTGGCATGCCTTTGCATAATCTCAGCAATGTCTCAACAACTATACATTTGAAGTAACCGTGGGATAACTGGAAAGTGGTGAAGAACCTTTCTAGGTGTTGAATTTGATTTCAACCCCGGTTTACACCTCGGTTCTTTACATTTCGGACATTCAGTCTTGCACATGCATGATTTTTGTGAAATAATACACAAGCATTCACACATGTGTGGATGTTCTCGTACCTTAATCCTAGCTTATTCATTTCTATTTTACACACACTCCATTTTGTCAGCAATGTGGAGTCAGGTGGTAACAATTGACGTAACAATGCCAATAACTCATCAACACTTTCATTTGTCCAACCATGCACCGTTTGCAAATTAATAATTAGAAGGATTGTTGTCAAATGACTTAACCTGCAGGTACCATACACAGGTTTTGAAGCATCCTCCATCAATTTGTTTCAGTCATTCTTGAAACCCTCATTCATCATTGTGTTAATTTCAGCCCCTTCATCTGAGATTGTTTCCTATTCATTTGAATTTTTTGCCTCTTCGTCTATGTTTTGTGCCTCTACGTCTCTCATGATTTGCAATGGTATATTATCTGATTAAATATTTTGATGGAAAGGGAATATACCGTTATGACCGAATATCAACAAGTGTTCAAATATCACCTATCTTATTCTCATCTTCCCATTGAAACATTCTTTACATTGGCATGCATATTTCTCCAAGCTCTTCTCAATGGATATTCTCTCATCATGTGCATAGTATCCATTCGTTGAAAAAACTGGTCATTGACTCATCTTCAATTTTCTACATTCAATTATGACATCGGTGTGTTAATATTACTTTCTACTATTTTCATCTATCTCATCTTGAGTTGAGATGCAATATCAAAACCAATTCCTTGAGAGAAAGAGGGAATTTTAAAACTCAATTTTTACACTTTCCATTGAAAAAGGTTTACGAGGTTACTATATAGTAAGGACAGTGCATGGCAACAACTTTTCATTTCCCTAGATTAGACCTTAGGACCCATCATTCACCAACCTCCCAACCATGTAAAATCATATCACTTCCTATATCATAGTTGATAGACCTTTCCCAAACTCTAGTTTTTTTTCACAGACACCTTTAAAGACAAACCTGAAAGCATTTTTAGTTTCTTACAGGGACCAAAAACTAGAGATTTGGAAGCTAATATTTTAGTTGTTGCGGAGTGTTACGATGTAGCCAGGGATTCCCTATGGGGCCATGCTGCAGACATAGGAATGTGCCCAAAATTTTACACTAATCCTAAAATAACAAAGTCAATAGGAGTGCACACATCATAAGGAAGGCATATGAAACCTTTCTCATGACAGGGGGTATAAAAAATAGTGTAACTAGGACACTAAAACTATTTGTGTCTTAGACCTA
>LPNX010889076.1:90187-314291 GCA_001517045.1 Pseudotsuga menziesii | reverse complement strand
GGACAGTTAACTACTGGGTCCTCCGATAGTGATTTAGACAAAGTCTTGGTTACCTACAGTCAAGTAGAGTCTAATCAATTCAAAATTCCTCATGTGGATTCGAATTGCTTGTGGATATTAAATCCATTTTACATTATTGTAATTATCATCTGAATTACTTTTTTGATTAATGAAAGCATTCACAACTGCAAGTTTTTTGCACTGTTTCATTCTTCAATTGCTGAGTAAATTGTGAGATCTTCTTTGTGAGTTGTGTATTTGTCTACATATCTATATGCTCAAATTTACATGGTATCAGAGCCTCGGTGGACAAGACTCCTCTCCTCCTCAGATCTCCAACCGAATCATTTTGTCTGTTTGATTGTGTGACAGGTTATCATGTTTTCTTACAGCATTCGCTACAAGCAGCTTCTACTTCTCATTGCATTCGCTACAACAGCTCAGCTCTTCCTATTACTTCGAAATGGCTCATCAAATAGAGCCTCTCACTCCCTTCAACTATCACCAGTGGAAGGAAGACATGAAAGTATTGCTCCGCACCAAGCATCTCTTTAGACTCATAGAAGAAACAGAGGAAGAGCCAGAATCAAATAAATACAAAGCTAAGTACATGAACAGGCTTGATGAAGCCATTGGACTCATGCAATTCTGAGTCTCTAGGGATCTTCAATTTCACATCCAAGACTTGGACACTCCCAAGGAGGTTTGGGACAAGCTTGCTTCCTTGTTTAATAAGCATGATGAGATGAGGATCCATCGGCTAGAAAATGATCTGATTACTCTCAATCCATCAGATTTCGAATCTCTAAATGAATTCTTCTCAAAGTTCAAGAACCTAATGTATCAGTTGAAGCAATGCAAAGTGAAGAAGGATGAAGATCAGCTCATTCTTGCTATTCTCACAAAGCTCAATTCAGACTACTCATTCTTTGTATCCACCTTCCAAATAGTAAGGCTCACTACTCCAAATTGGAAGATGCCCACTATTAATTCTTTCATTCAATCTCTTATTTCTGAGAATGATAAATTGATCCAAATGGGGATCATTCGATCTCCCAAAGATCTAGCTCTTGTTGCAAGAGGAGATAAACGTAGCGAATGACAGAGGGAAGCAAAGAGATGAGTCTGAACAGTCAAAAGAACCTTCAAGTTCGAAGAGAAGCAAGAAGAATGGCAAAGGCAAGGTCCTCTACCCTTACTGTGGAAGGGGCTTCCATTCAGAAAGCTCCTATATGAGAAGACAACTTGATGAAATGGCACTTCTTTTGAAAAGGCACAACATTTCTGTACCTGCTAGTGCAAGGAAGGAAGACTCTGAAGAAGAAGAAGAAGAATACCCAAGGAAAGGACATGCACTGAAAGCTTGTTGCACATCAACACCTGACTTCCTCATTGATTCTGGAGCTTCCAACCATATGGCTGCATCCATAGAATCATTCTCTTCTTTTCAGTCCCTTGATGGTCCTAGTATTCAGATGGGAAATAACAGTAAAATCCAAACCAAAGGGAAGGGCTCTATCCAACTTGAACATGGAAGGTTCAAAGATGTGTTGTTTGTTCCCTCCCTAGCTTCAAACCTATTATCTGTCTATCAGATGACCCATACTGGATCTCCAAAGCGAGTGATATTTGGTCCTGACTCAGTGGAGATCACTGATTTCTCTACTGGGAGCATCATAGCAAAGGGTATTGTGAATCATGCTTCAAGAGCATATGAGTTCTCACATTTTATGTCTCCTTCAGAACCAATGCACTCTTAGCAGCCACCTGCAAGGGAAGGTAAAACCATTGCATCTACTTCTTTTACAGCTTCTACTAGTATTGCAGATCCATCTATATCAGTTTATGACATTAAGATTCAGGGTGACTCAGATCTAGATTCAGTCCCTACTTCCAAACTGGAAGCTAGGAAGATGACTGGAAACTCAACTGACACTCAGAAAGGAAAGACTCTTGCGCTATGCCATACTATTTTGCCTCCTTCAGAGAGATGTAATAGACTTCCTGTAAGATGCAATATGGCAAGGGCTCAGTCTTACTGCATTCAGAAGAATGGATATGATCATACACCTCTTCATTCAGCAAGAGACAAAAGTTACATTCCTCCTTCCTTCCATCATCAGTTTTGGAGAAAAAGGAGAAGTCTACATGCCAGGCCCCAGAATACCTGTGCACAGCACACCATGCATGTTGCTTCACTACCTCATAGAGATGAATATTGCACCAACATATTTTCAATTTTTTCAAACTTGAGACCTGATTCTACCTGCTTAGATAGAAGGAGGGATTTTTTCCCATGTGGTTTTTTCCCTAGCTTCTTGTATTGAGCAGTTACTTTATTTTACTTGATGTAATGGGTGACCTATGGTCTTAGTTACCAAGGCCCACAGTTTGTCCAAGTTAGCATTCAGGGGGGGTGTTAAGATTATTAATCCTCCCTTGTCCAAATTTGGTCATATGTCTAAATCGGGAGTCATGTCTAAATCGGGAGTCCATCCAGTCTATTTATAGTCATTAGCACCATTGGGTAAACTTGACCTAATTGGGGCACATGTTTCAATTACCAAAGTGTGGGGAACACTAATTGAGGCTCACTGCCACTTATTGCACTTGATTGCATAAGTTTAGGAGTCTCCTAGATCAATCCCTACAATTTACGAAGCAACTGGGAGTGCTGAAACCAACCAAGGTCAGCTCACTTCAGTTGATGACTATTCAAGCCAAGTTAGGAGTCAGTTACATTCAGTTCTAGCCCTCTACATTCAGTTAGCACTAGGTTTAGTTGATTGCACACATGTGGGGCACTTTTCCCACCTGCCACAGTCAATTAACCATTAGTCAACACTAAATGTAACACTTGGTTGTGTTTTAAAGCTCCTATGAACTCCGGTTATGATTTAGACAAGGACAGTTAACTACTGAGTCCTCCGATAGTGATTTAGACAAAGTCTTGGTCACCTACAGTCAAGTAGAGTCTAATCAATTCGAACTTCCTCATGTGGATTCGAATTGCTTGTGGCTATTAAAGCCATTTTACATTATTGTAATTATCATCTGAATTACTTATTTTATTAATGAAAGCATTCACAGCTGCAAGTTTTTTGCACTGTTTCATTCTTCAATTGCTGAGTAAATTGTGAGATCTTCTTTGTGAGTTGTGTATTTGTCTACAGATCTATATGCTCAAATTTACACTAGCTTCTTTGGAAATATGCTTGTGTGACAATGCTAAGTCCATCATCACTTCCTACTAGAAATACACACAGCAACAATCATGTTTGTATTCATCTGCAATCTCTCATCCACATTTGTCCCTAGAATATTATATGGAGGCAGAGATGACTAGAATGTTAAGATACATTATGCTCATACTTGATCCAACTTCTGTCATACATTAGGTTTGGACACAAGTTGTTTTGACCCAAAAAATTCAAGCATATCCATGTAATTCTAAATCCACAGAAAAACACCTTTTAACACATAGGAGAACTGGTTTTAAAGCTACTATAAATACACCCAGACATAGAACTACCCCTTTATGGGCATGCCTTACCATCTAGTAACCTTATGGTTGATTATGGGCATGCCTTACCATCCAGTAACCTTGTGGTTGACTATGGGCATGCCTTACCAGCCACATTTTACACTAATTGTGCCCAATAGTTTACACTATGTTTACACTAATACATAGGAATGTGCCCAAAACTTTACACTAATCCTAAAGTAAAAAATTCAATAGGTGTGCACTGATCATAGGGAAGGGATATGAATTCCTTCTCATGACAAGGGATAGGACAAGATAGTGTTTTTTTATTTTTCCTAAGAAGTATCGAGAGCCATTCTCTAGGAGAATGGAGGCACCTGGCCAGTTACCAGGAAATTGACCTAGTCTTAGACTGGGGGACTCAGCCTAGGGATAAAATCTATTCTCTTAATAGAGGCACCTGGTCAATTACCAGGACTTTGACCTAGTCTAGGACTTGGGGACTCATCTTGTTGATGAGGCCCATTCTCTGGGAGAATAGAGGCACCTGGTTAGTTACCAGGAAATATACCCAGTCTAGGACTGGGGGACTCAGCCTGGGGCAGAGGCCCATTCATTGAATGGAGGCACCTGGTCAGTTACCAAAAATTTAACCTAGTCTGGGACTAAGGCCTCAGCCTGTGCTTGAGGTCCATTCTCTGATAGAATGGAGGTGCTTGGTCAGTTACCAAGTATTTGACATTGAGTCATATGATACAACCTGGGGTTGAGGCACCTAGTTAGTTATTGGCTCATCACCATAAGCCCTAGACCGGGTCTGGAAAAGTGATGCACTCATCTCCTTTATATATGGGCTATGAGACCTTCTCCAAGGACTAGCTACCTCCGGTTGAGAGACCTAGCACCTGATATTGGTGGCAACGAGGAGATCAAGATAAAGCATTTAGTAATTCTCCTTGTTTATGAAGATGTACTTTGATTGGGCACGAATGAACCATGAGGACCCTTGAAACAACTTGTCATGACCACAAAAATATTTGGAAGACCATATAACCCTAGTCTTAGTCCATGAGACCATCAAGAGAAGGACCAAGTGGCACAAGTCTAAACGCCAAGAAGACCTTTTGTACCACAAAAGATTAAAATTCAAAGGGTCAAAGATGAAAAAGAAATTAAGCCCTAATGTCAACTCCTAATTATGTGGAACCAACTTAAAAGTTTAATGGACTATAAATAAAGGACATTTGTAAATCATTTTTGCACACACACTTGACTTATTTTACACTCATTGACTGAGGTCTCCAATAAAATCACAGCTAAGGTTGATTGAGATAAATTCGGTGGTTGGTGTGTTTCCTTCTTCTTTAACATTTGCAGCTCTTAAGCTTGATTGGGGTTTCTTTCTTTCTTATAAAGTCTCGGTGGTGGACAGTGAAGTTTTTGGTGATCACAGTGAGAAGATAGGGCTTGTTGGTGATAAAAACCAACAATTAGCATGTCTCTGTGGTGGTATACAGTAGCAGCAGCAATAGTTAGTAGCCCTCGGTGGTGGTCTAGGGAAACAGTAACAACAATTAGCATCCCTCGTTGGTGTTCTAGGGAAGCAGCAGCCTTAGGGTGTTCATAACTAGCAAGAATAGGTTTCTACAGCATTGGTGGTGGCCATAGTTAGCAGTAGGAGGCTGCTACAGCCTCGATGGTGATTAGGGCAGTAGCAGCAGGCTACTTGGTGGTGACGGGGTTAGAAGCAGCTGCTGCTACAGGATTTAGTGAAGGGAAGTAGGCTACCACAAACCCTCGTTGAGGTGGCAATAGTACACAAGCAATCAAGATGACATAGAAGAAGGTACAATATAGTGCAGTACACATGACAGCAGTGGAAGCAGCAATAAGCATGTTAGGGATTCTTTGATTTTGGAAAATTTGTATACATTCATATCAAAATTCTGAGAATAAGATTTCTCTTTTCATGTACAAACTCAGTCATCTCATTTAGAGTATGAATTACTAGTGCTTTTGGGTTTTTGTCCTTAAAAGGTTTCCTTGTGAAAAATCATGTGTTCAATTGTGTGATGCTTGGTTGACTATTGTACTTGTCTTATTGTTGTTAATATTTCAAGTTCTATCTCTAATATAGTTTACAATTTTAAAAATATCATACACATGTTAAAATTCAACAAGTGTAACTAGGACAGTAAAACTAATTATGTATATGACCTAGATTCGTTGGAAATATGATTGTGTGACAATGATAAGTCCATCTTCACTTCCTACTAGAAATAAACACAACAACAATCGTGTTTGTATTCATTTGCAAGCTCTCATCCACATTTTCCCCCTAAATATTATTTTGAGGCAAAGTTGACTGGAATGTTAAGAAATAGGTTTCTCATGCTTGATCCAACTTCTGTCATACATTAGATTTGAACACAAGTTATTTTGACCCACAAAATTCAAGCTTATCCATGTAATTCTGAATACACAGAAAACGCCCTTTAACACATAGGAGAACTGGTTTTAAAGCTACTATAAATACACCCAGATTTGGGAAATACCCCTTTATGGGCATTCCTTACCATCCAGTAACATTGTGGTAGATTATGGGCATGCCTTACCAGCCAAATTTTACACTAATACATAGGAATGTGCCCAGAAATTTACACTAATCCTAAAATAACAAAGTCAATAGGAGTGCAATCAATAGGAGTGCACTGATCATAGGGAAGGGATATGAAGTATTTCTCATGACAGGGGATAGGACAAGATAGTGTAACTAGGACACTAAAACTAATTGTGTATATGACCTAGCTTCGTTGGAAATATGCTTGTGTGACCATGCTAAGTCCATCTTGACTTCCTACTGGAAATACACATAAGAGCAATCATGTTTGTATTCATCTGCAAGCTCTCTTCCATATTTGTACCCTAAATATTATTTTGATCCAAAGCTAACTAGAATGTTAAGAACCAGGTTGCTCATACTTGATCCAACTTCTGGCATACATTAGGTCTGAACAAAAAGTTGTTTTGACCCACAAAATTCAAGCATATCCATGTAATTTTGAATCCACATAAAAACACCCTTTAACACATAGGAGAACTGGTTTTAAAAATACTAGAAATACACCCAGATCCGTAAATACCCCTTTATGGGCATGCCTTACCATCCAGTAACCTTGTGGGTGTTTATGGGCATGCCTTACTAGCCAAATTTTACACTAATTATGCCCAAAAGTTTACACTAATTTTACACTAATACATAGGAATGTTCCTGAAACTTTACACTAATCCCAAAAGGAAAAAGTCAATAGGAGTGCACTCATCATAGCGAAGGCATATGAAGTATTTCTCATGACATGGGGTAGGACAAGATAGTGTAACTAGGACACTAAAACTAATTGTGTATTTGACCTAGCTCCGTTGTAAATATGCTTGTGTGACAATGCTAACTCCAATTTCACTTCCTACTGGAAATACACAGCAGCAATCGTGTTTGTATTCATTTGCAAGCTCTCATCCACATTTTCCCCTAAATATTATTTTGAGGCAAAGCTATTGGAATGGTAAGAAATAGGCTTCTCATACTTGATCTAACTTCTGTCATACATTAGGTCTTACCACAAGTTGTTTTGACCCACAAATTTCAAGCATATCCATGTAATTCTGAATCCACAAAAAAACACCCTTTAACACATAGGAGAACTAATTTTAAAGCTACTAGAAATACACCCAGATCCGTAAATATCCCTTTCTGGGCAGGCCTTTCCAACCAGTAACCTTGTGTTTGATTATGGGCATGCCTTACCAGCCAAAATTTTACACTAATCCTAAAATAATAAAGTCAACAGGAGTGCAGTCAATAGGAGTGCACTCATCATAGGGAAGGGATATGAAGTCTTTCTCATGACAAGGGATAGGACAAGATAGTGTAACTAGGACACTAAAACTAATTGTGTATTTAACCTAGGTTCGTTGGAAATATGCTTTTGTGACAATGCTAACTCCATCTTCACTTCCTACTGGAAATACACACAACAATCATGTTTGTATTCATCTGCAAGCTCTCATCCACATTTTTCCCCTTAATATTATTTTGAGGCAGGGTAGATTGGAATGTTAAGAAACAGGTACCTCATACTTGATCCAAATTTTGTCATACATTAGGTCTGAACAAAAATTTGTTTTGACCCACAAAATTCAAGCATATCCGTGTAATTCTGAATCCACAAAAAAACGCGCTTTAACACATAGGGGAACTAGTTTTAAAGCTACTAGAAATACATCCATATCTATTAATACCCCTTTATGGGCATGCCTTACCAGCCAGTAACCTTGTGGTTGATTACGGGCATGCCTCACCAGCCAAATTTTACACTAATTGTGCCCAAAATTTTACACTAATACACAGGAATGTGCTCAAAAAATTACACTAATCCTAAAATAATAAAGTAAAGAAGAGTGCAGTCAATAGGAGTGCACTCATCATAGGGAAGGGATATGAAGTCTCTCTCATTACAGGGGATAGGAAAAAATAGTGTAAGTAGGACACTAAAAATAATTGTGTATTTGACCTAGCTTCATTGGAAATATGCTTGTGTGACAATGCTAACTCCATCTTCACTTCCTACTAGAAATACACACAGCAGCAATCATGTTTGTATTCCTATGCAAGCTCTCATCCACATTTGTACCCTGAATATTATTTTGAGGCAGATCTTATTGGAATTTTAATAAAGAAGTTGCTCATACTTAATCCTACTTTTGTCATACATAAGGTCTGAACACAAGTAGTTTTGACCCACAAAATTCAAGCATATCCATGTAAATATGAATCCACAGAAAAACGCCCTTTAACACATAGGCGAACTAGTTTTAAAGCTACTATAAATACACCCAGATCCGGAAATACCCCTTTATGGGAATTCCTTACCAAAAAGGAACTAGAAAAATCCTACTTAGGAAGGAAAGTTGCATATTTCAGAAAGGAACTAGAAAAAACCCTACTTAGGAAGGAACGTTGCAGCTATTAGAAAGGAACTGGAAAGACCCTACTTAGGAAGGATGAATATTATGGAATTGTAAACGTAAGGTTCGCCACCTCATATTTTTAGTAGAAATGAGGTTTGGGATGCTTACAAATATTACATAATAAAATCTTGGTTGAAATCCAAAGGACTAATCAACAGGATGATCCTGATAGCTTACAGACCAGCGAACAGGACAATCAATTAATTATGCCTACGCTATAATGTAACGGGTTACCTGCGCTATTTCAATGTCACTCTGAACAAGGAAATCAATTAATTATGCCTAAGATATAACGTAATGGGTTACCTACATTATTTCAATGTCACTCTAAACAGGGAAATCAATTAATTATGCCTAAGTTGTAACCAGTTACCTGCGCTATTTCAATGTCACTTTGCTCACTTTCACGGTAAGTTTAAAGCAGCAAGCACATGGTATTACTCGACTTCAGCTAGTACAAAGAGAAATGTAAACAAGAAGGAGAGGTATATTTGTACTAACCTGAGAATGAGAGGTAGATTTGTCCTNAGCAGCAAGCACATGGTATTACTCGACTTCAGCTAGTACAAAGAGAAATGTAAACAAGAAGGAGAGGTATATTTGTACTAACCTGAGAATGAGAGGTAGATTTGTACTCCGTTGTTGCAAAATCCCTCGCCCGCCTCTTCAAGAGACTCCAAGTTCTTTCAATCGTTGTGTTTCTCTCCATTGCTACAAGTCCCTCTTATAATCTTGGCAAACCCAAAAAGGATTTCCAATTGGAGTCAGTTATTAAATTCCCTAACCCCCGATTTCACACCCCATTGCCTCTCAGACCCATAGAAACCCCCTCTCCTATCTCCAAAGCAAAAAATCCGGCGCCAATTAAGGGTTTTATAACCCTAGTAATGCAACTCCATTGAAACCAAACAATGTGAAATCAACTCTAACCACATACTTAGTGTTGGAATCAACCTATATCGTCGTGGTCATTGGTGGAGATCCGTCCTCATCGTCATCGAAGGTTGTGACGTCACCAGTCGGCATCATTGCGGTGGACAATATGGCTTTCCAACGTTTTTGGTTTGTAAATGTGTCATAATCCTTTGTCCATCTACCCTTGGCCCATGTAATTGTATTCCATGAATGGTACATAACAAAATATTTTCAACGAATTTATTAATCCATTAGATTAATTTAATTTATAATCATATTATAATATTTTCAAAGAATTATTAATTCCTTATATTAGTTTAATATATAATCATATTATATAGTAATTATGACCATATTGATTAATTATTCTATATTATATAGTTATTACCGCAAGGTTGAAAAGGGATATCCCTTGAGTATTAGTGTATAATATAGAATCGTCACTAAATACATTAATTAGACTATATTTATACTCATCACCACAAGGTCGGTATTCCACTTTGAAATAAATAATCTCTCACGATATTAAATTAAAAGGGTCGATATCTCTTAATTAATTAGTCTATATTTATATCATGGATATTTAACATGGATATAAGTTCATGAAACAATATTATATTTTACAAGTTGTTACTACAAAAAAATGTACTCACCGATCATAAGTCGGCTAAGACACAACGTCGGACCTCTAATATAGCTAGTATTATGCCTTAATTACTTATGATTCAAAATGTAATATTATAACAAGCCGCTCCAAATACATTGTACACTATGAGGCTCGCGATGTAATATTTGAATGCAAATGTAAATTTAATTCACACCGTGCATAATTAATATTGTATCACATTATATAGGAATTGTTGTGCCATTATGTGAAATGGGGAACCTGCATGTCACTATTCGACTAAAGGTTTTGTGCCATGTGATGGTATTTTCAGTACGACGTCAAAACATTTTCATATTATCTTGATATTCATGGCCTCACTGCAAATATTCCTAATTCTTCGGTGCTAGTTGCAAATGTTGGAGTTGCTACATAATTAGAAAATTGAACTGGATATTATATTATATTATATAATTGTACAAATTTATTGTCAAAATTGTATTTTTCCATTGTCGGAGTGGCACAACTAAAAATTACCAAATAAATGACCAATTGTTATGCGGTCGTTTTTAGTTTAAATCTTATCTCGTGACCAAATTGGTCATTTGTAGTTTAGTTATTATCCCATGACCAAATTGGTCATTTTTATTTTGATCGGTTCAAATTTCTCAATTTTGGTCATTTATCCCTTGAAAAAATCATGGTGACCAGATTTTTTGGTCACCTGGTCACTTATTTCTCATTTTTTACTAGTGAAGGTTCTCAAAGCATCCCAAAGCGTGATTCTAGCATATTTGAAAGAAGAGAAATTTAAAAGGGTTCCACAAGGAGAATTTAGAAAGGTAAGGCCTCCCACATTTAATGGAGATAGAAAGACGGGTCTAGAGGCGAAAGCATGGATTCTTGGAATGAAGAAATATTTTAGGATTCATGATTACTCAGGGAATGAAAAAGCCATAATTGTTATTTACAATCTAAATGTCAGGCTTCAATTTAGTGGAAGCACCTCATGCAAGTAAAAGGTATCAAGGAAATAATTATTAACTATGAGTGATTTAAAAGATATTTCAAGGAAAAATACTTATCTCCTAGGTACTATGATAATAAGAGGAAGGAACTCAATGAAGTAAAATTTGGACAAAAGTATATGGAAGAACATGTCCATCAGTTTTTGGAATTGTTGAGGTATGTAGATTACATCAAAAATGAAAGGGTGAAAATTCACAGCTTCCTTGGAAGTCTGCCCCAAAATTTCATAGAACGATTGAGTTTGTTAATCCATCAACTCTTAATGAAGCCATTAGAATGGAAATGCATTTCTATGAGGAAGGGAAAGGAAATGAGAGGTTTGACCAAAGGAGAATTAGATTCAAACCTCCATTTAAAAATCAACCAAGAAATTTTCAACAAGGTCAACAAGCACAAAGTGGAATTAAGCTAGCAGTAGCAGTAGAGAAAGGACCAAAAGGATTGATTCAATGTTGGGGATGTGGACAAAACCATATGCTTAAAAATTGTCCACATTGGAGAGAACCCTCGAGGCTTGCATAACTTAGAAGCAACAGTTACATTGGAGGATATGGCAAGAGAAACTCGCCAAATTTATGCAATGTTGGATAACCATCAGGCATACCATCACTCGACAGTAGTGGAAGTTGAAGGTAAGATAGCTAAGCAATCCATTTTTGTTTTGATTGATCTGGGAACTACTCATAGTTATGTTTCTCCAAAAGTGGTTGAAAGTTGTTCCCTTGAAAAAATGAAGCATAATAAGTCATGGTTAGTTCAACTAGCCACAGGAACAAAAAGAAAAAGTGAGGGAAGTAGTGATGGGATGCCTTATATATGTTGAATGGACTTCTCACAAAAGTAAATTTAAATGTCCTGCCATTAGTATCTTATGATGCTCTTATTGGGATGAATTGGTTGGAAAATCATAGAGCCAAAGTAGATTGTTATGAAAAAATTCTTGACTGTATATACAAAGAAGGAAGGCCGAGATTGGTAAATGGTTTTCCCAATCAAGTTTCAGTAAGATGGATTCAAGCCTTCAAATTAAGAAAATTTTACAATAAAGTTTGTCAAGGATTAAATTACTCATATTCCATTATGATCTGCAAATTAAAGAGTTACAACCCACTCACTTCACCAACACAAATCCTCCATGGAATTTACTTCTATTTTCTATTCTCAATATTGTACATAGATATTTGTTTCTTTGTCATATGCAACTCTAAGTGTAAAGTACCCAAGAACACTATTCAAGATTGGAGATATGGCTTGGTCTCTAGTGGAACTTACACACAACAACTAGCTAATAATGCAATAGTAATTAGGTGAAATAAAAAAATAAGACTATGCAAGCACTGTGTCACTAAGAACTCAATCTTTAGGATTAAGTCCAAGACCTATGTTCTCTATGCACTTCCAAATGAATTCAAGGTTTGTGTGCTATGTTTAAGTTTTGGATACCCTACTTTGTTTTCAAGCTATGGAAATCCAAGCGAAATTTCACTTCAATACTCAAGCGCACTTGTTTTTGGATATATATGTCATGTAGACTTGGATGCAATTTTTACTCCACTCAAAAATTATTCATTAGCTTTGAAGTGACATGTAATACCCTCATTTTGGCCCTTAGAATGTATTGACTTCATATGTAAATATTGTGTATACGCAATGTATGAATTCCTAGAGTGGAGATCAAGGCCAAGGTCCTGCTAGTGAATGTTTGGCTTTAAAAGGAAACTACTTTCTATTTTGTGGGTCATGTGCTAGTAAGCCACGGGAAATAGCAAAAACATGTAAATATTTTATAATGCAAATTAAATTCTAAGAGTTGGCTATGGAAGCAACTGAAATGAAGGGGTTACTATGTATCCACTAGGGAGAGGTGAGAGGTTATGGGATTGAATCTTTTGTTTCCAAGTGTCATCTTGAGAACCCATCTTAACTTCCCTTGTTGATCTTTATTTATGTTGTGAGGATGTAGCTGAGAAATCAGCCCATGAATTCAATGGAGCATGGGCAAAACTCAAAAATTCCTATGGCTGATTATGGGCTTAGTTTGTCTTACCTAGAATTTAATTTCCTCATGGAAATATATTTTTCCATCATTCTCATTCCATGGGAGGACAACCAGAGTTCAATTGGCAGAATGTTATGCATCCGAGTGGTGAAAATTACAGAAATCGTAACCAAGAAAGAAGTCATGTTTTAGAGTGCAAAAATGTCCAAAAATTCATGTGAGCAGTAGAATCTAGTGGGAAATCCATAGACATAAACCATGGGGCGAATTTAATATTGTCAAAGGCCCGAAAATCCATAAAAAGGCCCACATTTGGAAGCTCGAAAGTTGAAATTCGTAGTTGAGAGTCACATGGCCGAAAATCAAGAAATCCAAGAATGGATTGAAGTGAGAAAGAGATCAGAAGTCATAATTGTTTGATAAACCCAGTGAAGGAAATAATATTTGAAGGTTTAGCTGCTTGGACCTTTCTATTCCCACCCTGAAGAGAACTGGAGGGAAGTGGCTATTGAGGGACTGTGTAGAAGAGAAGGGGACCTTCCTTGTGTTGGGTGGTAAGTTTTGTGAGTTCCAAGACTGGTTTAGACCAATTGAGATGCGTGCAGCTCTGTCATTGAGCTCACTGGCTTAGCTTTCTCCTTATGTGTCTCCCTACATGCTTTATAAACCCAATTGTGTGTTGGATTAGCTTGAGTATTTGTCCCTATCGTTGTGAGTGAGTCTGTGTAGTTTTTCCTTAGTGGATACATAGCCCAGCTCGGGGGTGGCTTCTCAGCTAAAATAATATAGGTTGAACGAAGACCTACGGTTGGGTGGAAAGTTGCTCCTCCATAGCTAGTTGCTTGGACAATTTTAATTAAAGATAAAGGTTTAATATTGTTTATGTTTATTAGTGATTTCCATGCTATGGGTGATTATCTATTTGTGTTGAATTGAATAAAATGGTCCACTTTGAATTATTAAATTGGATGGTTGTGCATAACATGAGATTGAGCTTATTTATGTGTATGAGTGTTTTATTAATATGATAATGAGAAAAATGTTGAATCTGCATGTCATTGTGTGTGGACATAGTTTAGTTTCGTTTCGTTGTGTATTTTATTTATACATCTACACACTTATTCAAATATTATGAATTCCGTAATATGGCTACGAAGAAAAAATTTGGCACCTCGTGTATTGTTCATGTTTGGTCAAGTTAATGCGAAGAAATATGACGTTTCAAACTTCATATAAACATCACAATATTAATACCAATCTCAATTCCCTCAACTCCATACAATAACATATACCATAATAAATGAGTTGGCAATATATTAATAAACATATAAATCTCAATTCATTAAACACCATCCATTTAAAAACACATAAGATAGAGCACTTACTTTGTACATGAAAATATAATATCAATGAGTTTCTTTTGACCTTTAATTAGTTTTTAGTTGATCAAAGTATTTTTTTTTAAATTTATATATTTTTGTGTTTATATATAATTAAAATAAAAAATACAAATTATTATTTAAATAAATAAAATTATAGTTTTTGATCGGCTAATATAACAAAACTAAATTTATGTGGTTTTAGTTATATTTGTCAAATAAAAAATTAATTTAAAATAAATAAATAGCAACTTATACTCAGTTTTAGTAAATAATTTTAATAATAAATTAATTTTTTAATAAATAATTTTAATAATAAATGAATTTTTTTAATTATTAATGTCTCATTAATTCGCAAATAGACAAAGTAATTCCCAGTTTCCCAAAATGTCATTTCATTTCTTTTAGCGTATAGCAAATTGCAGTGAGTATGAGACACTAGTCGAAAGCCAATTTCAAAAAAAACATAAATAAATTATTGTCATTTTTTTTCTTTTATTTTATGTTATTTCTCATAAAAATTTAATGTTTTTAAAAATCTATCATTATTATGTTCTCGACAGGGAATATATATGAATCTGTTAGGTCAATTAACTAGACATGTATATTTAAATTTTTTAGTTTTCAAATGTTTTTAATATAGTTTGATTAAATTTTATTTTTTGAATTATTTAAATATTGATTTAACTTACTTTCTATTGGTCTTTGTGCCTAAACAATAGCACTGGCATGTATTGAAAAATAGTTTTCATTTATATTTTTTTAGGAGGAGAATTCATTACCCGAGGCCCAAGACACACTTCTATGGCAGAGTCCGTATACCGTTCCAGCCATACCAACTTTAGAGTCCCATGTATAATATTATACTGTGCGTGCATGCATATGCGTATCACTCTTCGATCTCAGCAGCCGCCTCTTATTAAAATTCAACACTCTGCAAAGTCTCGTCAAATCACCACAAATAATCTAATCTAAGTCTCACCAAATCACCCCAAATAATCTAATCTGAGAATTATGTAGAATATGCTGTCATGCCAAAGATTTGATGTGAGATATCCACTCACGCGTTGGATATTCTATGTATATACTCTGTGCAACATGTTCTGTTTGCGCCACGTCTCAACGGGGCCAGGTTTGACCACCCTGTAATGGTTGGCATGTAAGTTTATATACAAGTGGGTGTCAATATCGAGTTTTGGGAGCTCTACTTTTTCTTAGAAGACTCTGCCTCAAAAAATTGGCCATTAAATAGGATCAGATTGTGTCTGTTTTGTAAAATTCTAGTTTTTTGGGTATATTTGGGCATATTTGCTGCATGTTTGAAGAGTATATTGACTTTTGGTTTAGCTGAAGGTTTTGAGAATCTGAAGAAAGTTGCAGTCATGGTGATTCGAGCATCAGACAACAGGTCTGAAAAAGCATTTTACGATCCATTTTACATGGGCCTCCCAAGAATAATTGTGAAGACAGTCCTCGCAAGTTATTTGATGATTTCAGCGTGGCGAATCACGTTCATTTCTTGAAGCCACAGACCGTCTCTGTGAATGTTAGGAGCGTGCTTCAGACTAACGAGAAAACTTCACATTTGGAGAACCACCGGGGTTTGGTGGTTGAAAAGGATGAAGAGGATCATCTGCCTCACAAATAACTTTAATGGTGGACTGATGAACAACTCTTTTTGGACCCACATGGTTTTGATGATACAATGAATGGTAGGATATATTTATGTCTGTACACTTCAGTTTTTTGTGTATGATTCCCAACCCTGTGACCTTATTGTAAAATATTATAGTAATGGAATCAACTCTCTGTTTTATACTTATTATAACCAGCTCTCTTGTTTGATGGAATCAACTCTCTGTTTGATACTTATTATAACCAGCTCTCTTGTTTGTCCCACACAATCTACATTTTCTTTTCCGTTGGCTTTGTACACAATCCACATTTTTTTTTCCACTGGTTTCGTTGTTTGGTTGCTTCCTTTTCACCTACAAACTTAGAAGGACAAGGAATACCAGTTGCTCTTTACCTACAGACTAAGAAAAGGGAAGGAAGGCCAATGAGTGAGGAAGTCACCTGCAGACTAAGAAGAGGGAAGGAAGGCCAGTGAGTGGAGAGGGAAGGAAGGCCAGTGAGTGAGGAAGTTAGTCACTTCGTTTACTGGCACCATGGAAGAAGCCACCTGGTTCCCCTAGGAAGCTTTGACAGGATTCTTTAGCTATCATATGCATTCATTCATATCTTTTAGTAGAGACTTAAGAGGCAACAGAGGCTTTAGTTTCATTTATTCTACAGGGTTGAAAATGTACTTTTTCTTTGGCCTTAAACGAAAATGTATTTGGCGTCGAGGTGTTCAATATCAGCATCAATTCGAATCGCAGAGCTCGTTCAATCCCTCACAATTTTGATGATTTCTTACTCCTCCTCGGCTCGAGTGTTGTATCCCCCTATCATCCACGGTCATTTACTTCATTGGGGTTTAGGTAGCATTGTGAAATAATTGTTATCAAATAGTCGAAAGACCATTAGTTTTTCCGCAGCTTCAATCCTGAAGATAAAGCAAACAATACCTGGAGGTTGGCATTGCTACATATGAAACCATAGTAGCACAGCTGGAAACAATAGACGGACTGGTTGAAAAACATGATAAGTATCAGCATCAGTTCAATTCTCGGACGTCCTTTTTCCCCCTTGGCTCCGATGTTGTATCCCACTACCCTCCATGACCATTTACTTTGTTGGGGTTAAGTGGCATTGCAAAATGAAACTGTTAGTTTTACTGTTGCTTCACCTTAAAGCAAACAATACCTAGTCTGAAACTCCTCGTCACAGCCGTCGCCGCTAGGTATGAAACCAAGTAGCACAACAGGAAACATCTGTGTAATGGCGGATGTAATCTCAGGCTGTAGTCAAACAATAATGAGGCTGAGCGCCCCTCCCCACCATTATAATACCCATCTACCTTACTCGTCTTCAAACTCGCTCTTCGCTCTACTCTGTGCTTCCAACATCAATAGCATTTGTTTGCTTCCTTCTTACTTCTCCCAGCTTTACAACATATAAAATGGGGGAAGCAGTGTTAATGCTAATGGGCATGTAGTTCATCATGTTGATGGAAACGGTAACGGGATTACCAGGCACGGCTATTGTTTCCAATGGAGTGTCAAATTCAAAACAGCGCTTTCGAAACTAAATTGTAATAACTTGCCATTGATTTTTGCACCGTTGATATTTTCGAGCTTGCTCTTGCACACAGGTGCTTGGCGCTTGTTATAGATGGAAAGTTACAAAAGAAGTGGGTGCTCATCTGCCACCCGAAGTAAGTAATTAACTGATAAGATTGTTATTATCTTCAGGGGGGATTGGGCACCTGTGTAGAGTTTTAGTTCTCGACGCGTTTCGAACTGCATAGTTGAGTCCATCTTCAGGAGAAAACATATCTCAATTGAAAGCTGCAGAACTCGACTATAAGCGTTTTAACCCTCATCCATTCTTGCAGACCGGTGGAAGTTATTTTCGGTAAGTTCTCATTACCATATCTATTTTAATCTTTAGGGTTTATAAAAGTAGCCAAGAGAAATGGTTGTCTGCGTATCTGATATGTGCAGGAGGAGTACTGGTGTATCCAAACTCTATAATAGTTTTTATGCTTACTATGGTGGTTCCAGAAAAGTTCTTTCAGAGAGTATAATTAGCCTCATTAATTGTTTAGTCATTAAAACCCTTCAAAGCATTTGATTCTAATTATTTACTCTATTTGTATTTGGGGGTAAAATATGTTGTGGGCTGAGGATCAGCTAGAATTGACTTCCTTTCATTGTTGCTCTGCTCTAGCTCTGCAGGCTGTTTTGGTTCAGATATGTTTAGAGCCTAGAGGTACCATAGGAAACTTGTCAAACCAGGGTACTTAAGGAGTCTGGCACGGAAGCTAGCTCCTGCAAACTTTTCAAATTAAGTTACTTCAGGAGCTTGGTGCAGAACCCAGCTTCTGGACCACTTTTGGCTTTCACACACAGCATGGTCAACTCTATGTTGACAGTGACCAGCAGCAAAAGCACCAGTGTGAGTTAAACAGGCTGGAAAATGATCGACAGGTGGTACCCTACTCCAGTGCAAGGTTCCCTGGCGCAAAAAACTAGTAGCTGATGCAGGTGCACCACCTCCATCTCCACCTTGCTTATTTGTACATGAATTTCCTAGTAGAGATGGGCACATATTAGGGAGATATCATGTCAGGGATTTTCCTCGAAATATTTTCCAATTCAAAATAAATGTTCACCCATGTCTTACAGGATGAATTTGTTTTAAGTGAACTTCTGCTAGAAAATATGTTAAATTTCTTATTTAAAAAAAATAAAATCCTTGTAAAAAAAAAAATTTGTTGATATTATGATAATGAGAACTATAAAGATTCACCAAGGCATTTGCAATTATAAAAATTTATGGTTCTATAGGATTTTCTAAACTAATAGATAACAAAATATGTAGAAGGTTGCATCATGACTTCGCAGTTTTGAACATGCTCTTCGCATGGTGACTGATCCTAGTGGAGGGATTGTGTTTAAAATCTTTTGTATCAATACAAATAGGGATATTTTAGATTGGCCTTTCCTTTCTTCTCTTTTGGACATTGGTTGGCATAATGTCCTTTCTGGTGACACCTAAAGCATTTCACAATCAAATATTTCTACGTGGACTTGATTCTTCCTTACCTTTTTTGTGTGCTTTCCTACTTCCCTTCCTCATCCTCCTGGTGAGTGCTAGGTCTTCTACTTCCTTCTGCTTCACTGAACATGATTCCAACCTTATCTTGTCATGCACAAAGCAATTCCAAAGCTTATCATAAGTAGGTAAATGTTCATGAGCACAAATACCTTGGACAAAAGGTTTCCAAGATGGAGCGAATCCATTCAAGGCAATGGACACCAACTTTGTGTCCTCTACTTTTGTTCATCCAGTGCCTCCATCCAGGTATGCGCAGTACCATTTTTTTCATCCATAAGGTATGGAGCACAACTAACTTTATGCAAGGGTTTGAAACTAGAAGAAAGAATCCCTACTTCTTATGACCTGCTAGTATATTTTAAAGTTAAGTTTTATCTTCGAATGGCATTTTAATTTGTATAAAAAAATGCTAGGGTTAAGATTTTCTGATATTGGTTTAAGCCTAGCTAAACTATTTCTTTTCGATATTAAATCTTAAAATCCCAGGACTTCATATTTGTGATATGAATGCTATTGTAAGACGTTATATGGAAGGGTCAATTTTCCTCTAGCCTTAGTTATAATTGTTAACATATACAATTTAAAAGTGTTTAAATTTTGATGCATTTTAAATGATGGTTCTAGTTTGATTTGCAAATTGATTGTGGGTCTAGTTAGAGACTTGAATTAATTTTTTAATCCAAAACAATAGATTCTTGATCTACATTATTACTTTGTATGTGGAAAGTTTTCTTACCTTCTCGACTCAATTTATAACTAATAAACAGTGTTGCGTTCCTTTAAATGTCGGCAAAGACTTGGTTCTCATGATCCTAATTTGCAGTTATAATGTGTGATTTTAGCCTCAAAAGCGTTTTCATCATGGGAGGCGGCTAAGGCTCCACAGCTCCGCAGGTATTATGGCACAAGAATGTCACGAAATCAATGAACACTTTGACATGGGATGTGGAAAACCTGCAAACTTTCAATGTGAACCTTCGATGTGTGTACCGTTCCTCTACAAATCTTCAATGCTTGTGTATCGTTCCTCGTTTCCTTTGTGCATACCCTAGTGTAAATAAACTAAAATGTGTAAATATTTGTTGTACCAAGATAAGCAAGTTGTTGTTATAGCATGAGTCTTGGCGCTCTTACAGTCTAGAGTAGAAGAGATTTGTCACATCATATCTACGATGAAAAAAAAATGATTTAGAATGTCTAGCGTCATCTCTTTTTGTTTTTCAAAATATTAGTATTTATCTTTGTAACCCCAAAATTTTTAATTAGATACCTATTCTTTCAATCCCACTTGGTACAGGATAAGATGAATCTGTGCTAGTCTAAGCACATTGTGATCTAATAATGTATAATAATGTATATCATAGGCAACCATGATCGTCAGTGGGAGGATAATAAGTTTCTGTGACCAGGTTGTTTTAACTGTTTAACTATAACCGCCATGGGAAGGCTGAAACTTTGCGCTATTGCAAATTTAGTGTAATAATTGTACATGTCATTGCCCTTAAGATCAAACAAGGAACTGATAAAATTGTCAATAAGATTCCCTGGAGCTCAATATTTCTCATGCAGTACCTAGCCAGTTGTTTTTCTACCTGGTTATTTCTGGCAAATCTAATAAATCTCTCTCTCCTTATATATATATATATAGACACACACACACACACACACACACACTATGTTGACACGTTCTTATTGTAGGTGAGGATATGTTGATGAAGACCTCTAGCAAAGATTGCACTACCCTCTTCAGTATCCTTTTGCTTATGATGTTATTTTAGTTTGAGAGATTATCACCAAACTCTATGATTGCTAATTATCAATTTATTTTTGTAAGTAACAGCTGAACAAGCTAATTAGAAGGCGGCATCTAGATCTTTCTTTTCACGTAGCTTTCTTTTGATCCTTGACTTTCTGGTGGATAAATATCATGCTTGGCTAAAAGTGGAATTAGATTGACTTTATCTTCTGGAAGTGGAATTAGACTGGTTAGAAAAGTAGGGCATGCAAATATGATGCTTACATCTCTTAAAAGCTAATGGTTATCTTGAATTTCATATATGCAAACAATAGGGCAGGGCCTTGGCGAACATTGAACTCTAGAATTTCACAGGTAAACTCAAAATTGGTTGGCTCATTTGTCCTTGAAGGTTTAAATTGAAGAAGCTTTTGTTGTTGGAAATCTGGCATTGCTCAACCCCAGACCCTCCTGATCAGAGTTGGAATTTGACGGGCATTTGCCAATTTTTGAACATTTTTTCCGTCAAATAAGGGTAAAATTCGATCAATTTTGACAAAACTTCATTTTGATGGTTTTTTTTTTATAAAAACTTCATTATGGGTTCTAAATTATGATGAAAACAATGTAGAAAATTACATTTACAATAATTTTAAAAAAACCTCTCAATAATGCATAATGTGACCTAAAATGAAAAATCATGGATACAATAAAATTATATTATTTTAGATGAGGGAAAAAATACATTATTTAATTATTACAATTCACTAAATCACATTTAAAACATTCTCAAAGCTTTGACTTGCTAAATTAAAATAAATAAACTACTCAAATTATATATTTTTTGTTTATTTAATTATGAGCAAACATTTAAATAATGTACTTGTGGTTGTGCTAATGTACATATAATTATGCACCAATACATGCAATTTCAAATCGATAATGTACTTGTGGTTGTGCTAGTGTAGATATAATTAAGCACCAATACAAACAAATCCAAATAAAATCATAGAAATAGACTATCATTTTCATAATAGGTAACCATTTTGATGCATCTAGATTTTAAAGGAAGGAATTCTAACATCGAAATGATCATCTAAAGAATCCATAAATAAAATATTAGGCATTGAAATATACCAGCCTAGATCCAAATCCTAGGCTCTATCAAGCGCCGAGAGGGATCAAATATCCCCAGGTGCAAACCTCTTCTCAGGTATTGCACTCAAGGAGGTTTCAAGTTTCAGACATGTAGTGGATACAAGTTTCACAAAATATTGAAACTGAAATGCCCTAATAAACGTTTTTTTGAAAGGCATTTCAAAATGACATTTAATCTCATCATCTCATCATTTGGGTCTTCATTTTAGACCGTCGAGTCTGAGACTGGCCAATATTGTTTTCTCACAATGGAAAATGTCCTTTGAACATTTTTATCAGATATCATTGCTGAGGAAGAAGGTAGAAAGGTGCGAGAGTACTCATAACGTTCAAGTTCATACAATTGACCGATTTCAAGTAAGAGCCCATGTAAAGCAGATATGGTTTTCTTTTGTTTACACCATAATGTATCCATTTGTTTTCTGAGATTTAACTAATCGATTGGGCTAATTCAGATTTCGGTTGTGGTATCCCTGGTACAATCTAACGACGATGGACACATTGGATTTTTTACATTCATCTATGTAATACATCTATGTCAAAAAAATCAAATCACTAATATAAACTAGTTAGACCATAAGGCATATATTACTAATCTTTTAATAATCTATGCTCATTTTTACAAAACATCGATGTAACAAAATAAAACTAATATAAATTTTATCACAATTTTTATTTTTTTCTTATTTAGATAACCAATGTAAATATCAAAATGTCTTTAGATTTAGACTCCAACTAACTAAACTATATTTTTAGGCATATATATATATATAGAAAAACAAAACATCTTTTTAATATTTAGTATTTTATAATATGAACTTAATAACTAAAATTATGCATTTGAAAAGTAAATAATGTTAATTTGTTTTTTAACTTTATAAACATGTTAATTAAATTTTTTTGTTTTTGTTTTTTATAAAGAATACAAAACTAGCTCTAAAAATATAATTTTGCTGCTTGTACCTCCTTGAATTTAATAGTCAAATTTAATCTTATAAAAAAAATGACCTATACAAAAACAATATCTTATATCAATTTAATATCGTAATTTAGTATCTAATTAAATATAAAAATAACTCAATCATTTTTAAAATCATCTTGGCTTTGGCTTTGGCTTTGCTAGGACATGTCCGTAATATAAAAAGAAAAGCTCCCTAACTTCAAATCTAGCTATTGAGTCGTATGGACCGATTTCAGTGAATTACATATAGGCTTTAATGGATCAGTGACTCTTCTTGACATATGGTAGAGGATTCAAATAATAATCATTGTGAATTGCAATGAATTACTATGCCTGTAGCGAATCGCTTGGCTTTTCTTAATATCCGATCCTGTCTTTATTAACTGAGCGACCATTATCTGATTCAAATCCAATAAGGGTACCGAGCAAAATATCTTGGGGAGGACACATTTCGTTTTGGTGGTACGATATTCTGAGAAGGGTTTGTTGTGGAATAACTATGCGCAGGCTGTACATATCATTTGAATTCTTATGAGTGGAGCTGGAGCTGCTGAGGAGGGGAGGCTGATTTGGATTTGCATCTGAAGAGGTGTGTAGAGCTACTAATAGATTACCTGATCAGATTCCTCGTCTTGAATAGCTGCTTGATCAGATTCCTCCTCTAGAATAGCTGCTTGAGAAAAAAAAAAAAATTCTATAACGTTATTGAGTGTATTTCAAAGGAAACGTTACAACCTTACATTATTAGGCCGACAAAATATTTACTACTTTTTACAGTAGTTACTTCAATATTACAAACATTGCAAACGTTACATCATGATCACTATTATTTTTTGCCGACATGTTACAAAAGTTACTAACCTTACATCACTTTACAAGATCTTTCCCATAATATTCACTATCACTATTATTTTTTGCCGACATGTTACAAACGTTACTAACGTTATATCACGTTACAAGATCTCCCTCATACTTGGTTGTAGAGCGCCTCTCTACGCAATAAAAGATGAAATGAAAAAATATATTTAAGAAATGTAAAAATATGTTATATCTTTAATATTTTTTAATGGATATGCCTTATAAACCTAGTTAAAAGGATTGAAATATATACATCCATATCTCAAAATAACAATTAAACCATTCATTTTCAAATGCATCAATTATTAAAAACTACATAGAAATAGCTCCTCCACACAGCAAGTAACAATGTCAAAAACATTACCACCACGTGACTCTTATTTATATAAACTTTGATTCTATAGAATAAAATAAAGTTTCTTATCTATATAAACTTTGATTCTATAGAATAAAATAAAGTTGTATACATTATTATAGAAAACATTTAGTGTGCTCCAAATAGTGCACCATAGGATGGTGGGGTCTCATCAACCCGGGGTCCGGGGTTCATTCCAGGGCTAAGACAATACCTTTGATTCCCACAAGAATATCAAGATGCCATTATGTCACTATTATTTTTAGTTTTTTTTGGTCAAAAAGAAGTTATAAACTTTATTTTATAAATGTTTTTATATTTAATACAATTGTGTCATATGTGTAAATATATTAAAAATAAATCGTTTATATATTAAATGAATTGAATTATATAATAAATTTTTTAATTTAAAATATATTTAAAAAAATAGTTATATAAATTTTATAAATTTATATTATAATTATAATTATATGGTAAAAACTATAAATATAATTTTTTAATTATATAAAATCAAAATATCTTTTTTTATGTAGTATCTTTTTAAATGATTTTATATATTTTTAAATATTCATTATGATGATTATCTAAAAAAAATTATTAATTTATGGATGGGTTCAACGAAATTGGAGCACTTTGTTGGCAGAGGGTATTACGTGTTTGTGTTTGATTCAGTGGAAGACCGAGACTTCATATTTCGTAATGGACCATATTTTATGGGTCCTAAGGGCCTTTATCTGAATAAATGGATGGACTTCAACCCCACTCAGGATGTCCCTTCACTCGTTCTGGTTTGGGTAAGGCTCCCTCATCTTCCCCTTCATTGCTGGAATTCAGAATCATTAGAAGCTATTGGAAACACACTCGGAAAGTACATTGACAGGGTAGAGAGGAAAGACCAATACTCATGTGCTCGAATTTGCGTGGAAGTTGACTTAGAGATAGGGCTTCCGAAGGCAATTAAGCTAAATGTTGCTTAATGGGCTTATGTTCAGGAGCTCGATTATGAGCATATCCCTTTCAAATGCCGACATTGCCATGGCTATGGCCATTTTGCTCGAAATTGTAAGAAAAAAACAGAGGTAGAAATGGAAAATGAGAAGGATAATCAATGGACTCATACAGAAATCAACCATTAGTAATCAAGTTAATAAATCGAAAGGCAGAGGAGGTAATGCTGGAAATTGCAATGAGAAAAAATTCTTAAACCCTCATGCTACTGGACAGGCTTCTGTCTCCTCAAATCCCTTTGTGGTCTTAAGCTCAGTTGAGGATAACTCTCTTGTCCTAGAAGAAGGTCAAGTGCAGGCCTCGGAAGAGCAAATTGAAGAGGGAGAAGTACATCTAGTCTCTGTGGAAAATTCTGAACCTGCAATTCTAGAAATTCCAATGACATACTCAATCATGCAAGAAACACCAATGGCAGACTCAATCATGCAAGGCCCTCTTAATTCTCTTGTAGGAATCACCTCTCCTCCCTCCTATGTGGAAATTTTAAAGAAGAAATCGGTAGAGTCTTAAGGATCCTCGGGAGAAGATGAGCATTTTACCAAAAAGGTGGAGCAACCGAATTCAGTTGTCCGTTAGTCGAATCCGACTATCATTGTAATAATGAAATATGAATAATAATAATAATATATATTGAATGATTAATAATTACAAAGGGAAGCTCGCCTTTATAGGCTTTGAGCGTGTAACTGAAAGGTTACACCCTTTCATAAGATAATTAACTAATCTAATCAAAATAATATTTTATTTTATAGTTGTTACATTGCCACTTCCTTTAAGGAAGCTTTGTACTCAAAGCTTAAGTATTTTCCTAGTGTCGTTATTCATTCTGACTCGGTGTCAGTATTAGAATTAGACAAGATCTCTTGTGCAGAGACTTGCACTTCCTTTCCATTGATGATTTTGCACTGTATTGTCTCATTGTTCCTACATTTATGACCAGGGGTCCAATCATCACCGCATCGATGACATATGTTTTTCTTCTTTTTTCTATTATCAGCATAACTGTTAGATGACTTTGATCTATTTTCCATTTCGTAGGCGTATGATTGAGGTTTGTGGCATTGATGGCCGGGAGACCAAGTATCTGCACATTACCTACATTGTGTCTCTTTTTCTTGTCGATAATGGCTATCGCCTTTTGTTTTTATTCCTTCCAATTTGCGTTCTGCGGCTTTTGCTTTACATCTTGCTACTTCTACGTTAGGTATGTCATGTAACTTTAACTCTTTTTGGAGGTGTGGTTTAAGACCTCCTGAATAGGTTTCGAGTCTTTGCTTGTCAGAAAACCCACATACTCGTGTCGATAAGGATTCCCAGTGATGTGTGAATTCCTCAATGTTTCCGACTTGTTGTAGTCTGGTAAGTTTAGTGAAAAAATCATTTTTTTTTATTCCTTGAAACCTATTAAAAAATCATTTTTGAACAAGTTCCATGTGCAAGTAAAGTTATCTCTCTTCCACCATAAGTACCAATTATAGGCGTACCCTTCCATATGCATTGACGCATATTTCACCTTCTCCTCGTCAGATTGAATGTTGTAAATGTCGAAGTATTCTTCTGCTTTGTTTAGCCAAGCAACGCATTGGTCTTCACTCCCATTGTATTTCAACAACTCTATTTTTGCCTTAGGTGGGTACACTTTGTAAGGACGATGTTGATTTATTTTTGCCTTATGGTTTGATGGTGGCTCGGAAATACTGGACAATGAAAGTGACATATCTGAATTTCTTCGTTTTTGGCGATGATTTTTAGTTGTTTTCTCTACTATTTTACTTATAGCGTCTATTTTGTTGTTTAATCGTGCCTCCATATCTGGCAGTACTTGTGTTTCTATCTCTTGCTTAAGCGTCGCATTGTTAATCTTTATTTCATTTTTCAATTCTTCTTGATTCTTTGTGAGTGTTTCCTAGGTGGCAACATGAAATGAGGCATCTAGCATGTCTGGACTGCTGACGTGGCTCGAACTGGGTATGAGCCTTTGTAACATCTCGATTAATGTATTATGGTTCTGCGTCATGGTGCTCATGTTCTGTGTTATGGTGTTTATGTTTTGCGTCACGGTACTCATTTTGTCATCCAAGTCTTTTTGTTTTTCATTCAGGATGGCAAGTTTGTCGTCGAGCCTCATTTTTAGTACCACAACAAGCTCATCTTTGAGTAATGTATTGTTATTTTGCGTCTTCTCCTTCAAGCATTTTAGGTCAGCAGCAAAGGACCTTATGTCCTTCTCCATTTTTTCGATTCGCTCTTTTAGCTCCGCCATGGTCTTGGACCTTGTATGCGGAGGTGTGTATTTCAACGCTATTTTGGCTAATAATATATTAATTAATTATTATTATTATTATTATTATTATTATTATTATTATATATATTATATGTGTATATAGGTTTTTTTTTAAGAAATATTATAATATTAAATATAATATTTGATTTTTTTTTAATTTTGAATTTATTTAAATATATTATATTATATTATAATATATTACAATATATTGTTTTGCTTTTATTTTTTGTTTTTGTTGTAGGTTTAGGTTAACGTGGAGATAATGGAGCGGATGGTGGGAAGGAAACGCGCAGATGGGGGATGGAGCCGATGGGTGAAGGAGCAGCGAGAAGTGGGGCAGCAGCTTGAAGTTGGCCATGGGTATGGTGTGCAGAAAGGCAAGCTGGCAGAGATGGAGTGTGAGAGGCTGGCACGGGGGTGTGGCTGGAGATGTAGATGGAGTGGCAGGCATCGTAGAGGAAGGGGAACAATGGCACACAGGAGTGGAGGCGGAGCAGGAATGGGAGGCCAGGATGGAAGCTAGAGCAGACAAACGAAGATGCAGTGGAAGAGGGGTTGGCGTGATCTCGGAGGAGTGGGAGAGTTGCAGGTGGGAGCGTGGCCAGCTGGACAGCAAAGGCAGCATGGAAGATTAGCAGTGGGGGTCAGCGTAGGTTAGCGGGGGTCAGGGTGGAATGGAGGAATGAAGCAAGGGAAGAAGGGTGAGGCATTGGGCGCGATGGGAGAAGGATGGATTGTGTGCATGGAAGGAGGATGGTGAGGAGGGAGTGTGGTAGAGTGTGGGAGACGCGGGAGGCACGAGGGTGCAGTTGGGGAAGAGTGCAGGTGGTGTAGAGGGAAGCATTGGAGATATTGGAACTTAGAAGAGTGTGGAGGGGGAGCAGCATTGAGGAGAGAGGGGAGTGGAGCGGAGTGCAGGGTAGCAGAAACAGTAGCATGGGGATGAGCTGAATCCGAGAAGGAGCCAAATCCGAGCTCTGATACCAAATGGAGCAACCGAATCTGGTTGTCCGTTAGTCGAATCTGACTATCATTGTAATAATGAAATATGAATAATAATAATATATATTGAATGATTAATAATTACAAAGGGAAGCTCGCCTTTATAGGCTTTGAGCGTGTAACTAAAAGGTTACACCCTTTCATAACATAATTAACTAATCTAATCAAAATAATATTTTATTTTATAGTTGTTACAAAAGGTAGGAAGGAAGTCTCGAAAGGAGATTCAAGAAGAAGAAGCCGAGCGACTAAAGATGCAGGGAAGTCAGGTTACATTAGAAATGTCTTATGGCAGAAATAAGAGGAATAGACCCCCAAAGGGAGGTCAAACTCCCTCTGCCTCGGGTAAATAATGCAGATCACTTCATGGAACTATAAGGGCTTGGGGAACCCCAAGAAGGAAGAAGCAGTGAAAGTTTTTTTGAGAATGGAACCTTCAAATATCCTCTTACTACAAGAGACAAAGATTGTTAAAGATGTGTTGCTTTTATTAAGAAAAACTAAGTGGAAAAAGAATTCTAGTATGGATGTCAGTGCAAGGGGCACTTCAGGAGGACTTCCAACATGATGGCCTGAGGAAGTATTTTTGTTGAAAGAGTCATATGCATCCCAACATTGGATCTTTACAGATCTTCAGCATATCCCTAGCAAGACCTCCTTGGCTCTCTTTAACCTATATGTTCCTGTAAATCTTATTGAAAAGAAGGACTGCTGGATTTCTCTGTCACAATTTATTGAAACTCACTCGCCTATCAATATTATTGTGGCCAAGGATCTTAACATTATTCTAGATCCAATGGAGAAAAAAGGAGGAGTTCGGGGTAAGGACCATTTTCATGAGCCCGATGAGAATTTGATTCATGCTTGAGCTCTGCTAGATTTCAAACCCAAGAAAGGGCGATTTACTTGGTCTAATAATAGAACAGGGGTTGTCAGCATTCTAGCTCGTCTAGACAAATTTTTGGTTCAAAGTTCTTTGTTGGCTGGTAACTCTCTAATCTCTTCTAAAATTCTGCCTAAGTTAACCTCAGACCATCATCCAATCGCTCTGCTTATCGAAGAGGAGGAAATTATAGGCCCTATCCCGTTTAGATTTAGTCCTCTCTGGATCAACAGGGATGGATTTTGGGAAACTGTGAGATGTGCCTGGTCTCAATTGGTCGATGGCTCTCCCAGTTACATTTGGGAACAGAAGCTTAAGCGTCTCAAATTTACATTAAAAAGTTGGATTAAAAAACCTATTTTGACTCCTTTCAGCCACAGGAAAGAGTTTGTTCAGGCCTTAGAAGAGATTCAATTCAATATGGAGGAATTGGAAATCACTAAACCTCTGTTGGTGAAAGAGCATTTTGCACAAATTTCATCTTTCCTCTCTTTTCGCCAGGAAGAAGAACAATTGCTGTTAAAATCTCGCAGTCTATGGTTGCTTGCCGGCAATAAAAACTCAGCTTTTTTTCATAAATAGTGTAGAGATCGAATTTCACATAACCACATATCAGAAATCATATCTAGTGATGGAGAGAGTATCAAAGGACACTTTAAAATCCAGCAGGTTGCTCACTCACATTTCCAATTGTTGTTCTCAAAAGAAGGCGTCCCTGACTCTGCTGTGAGTGCCAATTTATTCTCTTTTATTCCTTCTCTAATCTCTGATGAACTTAATGCAGGTTTAGTGAAATCATTCTCAGAAAAAGAAATTGTTGATGTAATATAGGCCATGGAACCAGACAAAGCCCCTGGTCTGGATGGATTTTCCATCCACTTCTACAGAGCTTGTTGGCATATTATCAAATCAGACCTTGCCAGAATGATCTCTGCTTTCCTAAAAAAAGCTAAAGTTGGGGGAGGAACTAACTCTACTTTCCTGGCTCTAATACCTAAGGAGACAAATCCATAAACTTTTGATAGATTTAGACCAATTTCACTCTGCAATGACTTCTAAATTATGGCCAAACTCCTAGCAAATAGACTCAAGCATTTTCTAGGGATGTTAATCTCTCCTCTCCAGGGGGGATTTGTCAAAGGAAGACACATTATTGACAATGTGATACAAGTTCAAGAAGTTGTGCATTCCAGCTACCAAAGAAAGGAGAAAGGAATGATTATCAAACTTGACATGAAAAACGCCTTTGACAGAGTAAATCCCCCTTTCCTCTATCAAGTTCTTCATTCATTCGGATTCAATGGCGAATTTGTTAGTTTGATTAAATCCTGCACAAACAAGCCATGGATAGCGCCTCTGGTTAATGAGAGACCAACAGATTTCTTCCAAGCCACTAGAGGACTTCGCCAAGGGTGTCCGTTGTCACCATTCCTATATATATTGATGGTCGAATCTTTAAGTAGGAAACTCTGCTGAAATGATTGCAGGTACTATTCCAGGCATAAAGGTAGCTAGAGTTGTTGATTCTACCAATCATACCCTTTTCGTTTATGACTCTCTTCTTCTTGGAGGGGATTCAGTTATTATTGCTCTGGCTTTTAATGGAGTTCTCCAAAAAATTTGCCAAAGTTCAAGAGCTTTGATCAATAAAAGAAAGAGTGTTGTTTTTGGATTGAATGTTGATCAACAAACAATGCAGTGAATTGCTTGTACATTGGGTTTTCCTGACTTTGAAAAGTGGGATAAGATCAATTACTTGGGCCTCTTGTTAACCTTGGGGCTCTACCCTCCCTTGCTTTTGATAGAAGTTATTAGTAAAATAAAAGCCAAAAATAGTCTCATGGGGCAGATACTGGCTAACGATGGCTGGTAAGCTAGTTCTTATAAAGGCACTTCTTTCAGCTCTCCCTTTATTCCAATCCTCATTGCTCCTAGCGCCCAAATCTATCGCTGCCCAGATTTCCAAACTTCCTCAGGACTTTCTCTGGAATGGTGGCAAAGGTAATCAGAATAAGTTGCATTTGGTTGGCTGGGAAACCATTAAAAAACCTATTTCGGAAGGTGCGTTGCAAATTAGAGACCTCGGATTGGCTAATCAAGCTCTGGGCAGAAAAATTATTTGGCAAATGATTGCAAAAAAAAACACCCAGTCAGCAAGATTCTTTGGAGGAAAAATCTCAAGGGATGTTCAATAATAAATTTACAATCAGCTAATACTCTCCCTGGCACTGCAATATGGAACTTGTGCAGAAAAGGAATTGATCATATTCGTCATCAGATTTACAGAATCCCTGGTAATGGGATGAAAATCTTATTATGGGAAGACAACATTTTGGACAATCCTCATCTTTCTACTTTAAACCCGTTAAGTGAGATTAAATCTTGGTTAATAAATAAAGGTCTTCTCATGCTTGCTGATATCTGCCTTTGGGATGGTAATGGAAATTGCGTTGGCTGGGTTTTTCCGAAGATTCCAAAGCCACTTCACCAGCAACAAAAATCGTTGATCTCCGCTCTCTCAGGCCTGACACCTATCCATAGATTATCTAAGGATAAATGGGGTTGGGGTCCTACTGGAAATTACTCAGCATCTCTTGGAGTTTTTTCCTTACAGCCTTCTCAACCTTCATTTTTATCCCCAGATATTTGGAAGTCTGTCTAGTCCTCATATAGCCTTCCAAAGCTTAATTTTTTTACATGGCTTCTCTTGCACAATAAGGCATTGACAGGAGATAATCTCTCCAAACATGGCTTTCACGGCCCATTTAGATGTAGCTTTTGTTTGTCAGCAACTAAAACAGCAGATCAGACATTTGTCAACTGCAACTTCTCCCGGACGATTTGGAATTAAAATGCAGCAATCGTCCCTTTGTATGCTTCCTAGAATGATCAAATTTCTGTTTTGAAGGGGACAAATGCAGAATGTAAAAAGCTCTGGCAATCAATCCCCAAATCGATTTGGTGGATATTATGGCTTGCTCAAAATGATTGCATTTTTAATGGTATCTCACCCTCTCTCAAAGACGCAGCAAGCAAAGTGAAATTGTTGATTTTGGAATCTGCCAGCAAGTCGAAAAACATTTCCACTCTGTCTTCAGATTTTGTCGTTTGGTTGGTAATTTCTCCTACTGCGACTGGGAGAAATGCATTCTTTCTTAAACCAATTCTTCTTGCTCCCTGGCATGGCAGGCTTAGTCCTTTTGATTTTCTTATGTGGTGGAAGAGCTCCGGTATTGCTACTATTTTTTTCGATTGCGCGTCCAAAGGTAATCCTGGAATTTCTGGTGTCAATGGGGTGGTATTTTCTCTGGATTGTTCAAGCCAAACCTCTTTCAGTTGGGGTCTTGGAAACAGCTCTAGTAATCAAGCCGAGAGCTATAGCCTTCTAAAAGCCTGTCAGGTTGGAAAAGAAAAGGGATTTCAGTCAGTTCGAATTTTGGGGGATTTTGAGATCCTTATCAAAATGATAAATTCTAAAGAACAATTTATCAACCCTTCCTTGAACAAAACTCTGCAACTTATCCGGAACATTTTGAATGACTTTGAAAGGGTGTCCACTTTCCATATCTTGCAAGAGTTAAACAATCATGCTGACCTGTTGGCGAATAAAGCATGCCATCTTCCTCTTGGAAATCTCAGTATCAACGAAGAATCAAGTTCATTTCAGTCACTCCCTTGAGAGTATTTCAGAAATTAGTCCCTCAAATTGGAAGGATCCTCAAACTTAAAGAGCTTTGTAATTCTTTGCTTCTAGATCTATATCTTCTGATGTTTTTGTAAATGGTTGATTGGTTCTCTTTCTGGCCAATTCATACCCAAATCTTTTCTTTTCTTTTTTCTTTTCTTTTTTAAATCTAACCATTTAGTTTTTTTTTTTTATTATTTTGACTACATACATACACTATGGTATATGAATTTAATTAAATTAAAAAAAATTATTAGACAAAAAAATAACTTTAAAAAAACACAAAACTATATATAATTCATCTTATAATTAATTTTTTACATTGAATTATAAAAAATAAATAAGATAAAAAAAAATAAGTATATATATTATTTTTTATTTAAGAATAAGGTCAATTTTTATACCATATGTATTATTATTATTTACAATTATATATATATATATATATATATATATATATATATATAATTGTTTACACTTTATAATTTATCTTATATTTAATTTCTTACAGAGAATTATAAAAAACAAATAAGATTAAAAAAAAAAGCGTACATATTGATTTTTATTTGGAAGGCTAATTTTTACATAATGTATATTATTAATTTTTACAATTTAATTATAAAAAATGGTTACTACTTTACAAATTAAAAATTAAAATAAAAAACAAGTATTAATCAGTTTTGCTGCTTATTTAAATATTTAAAATAAATTTATGAAATGATTGAATGAGATGGACTACCTTCTATTACCTTTAATTTTATGACAAAATAGATTCGCAACTAAGTGTTCCATCAAGCAATTATTTAAATCTTATAAAATGTTTTAAATGACTTATAAAACATTATCATTGGTTACAACATATGAACCAGCTTCCAATAAAAAAAATGAGATGAATGGTTGCAGCGACAGCAACAGTGAGACGAACCATTCCACCACAATGAATTGCTAGTAAAACAATTAAAAATTGTTGATTCATCTTACCTATTTATGGCATTCATCTCTTTATCCAAAGTTCAAAGCCCACTACCCCACCAACATTTTCTGAGTTCTTAAGTAATAAACACAATGTTCCAGCCTTCACACAAAATATACAGCCCATATGACCCATGTATGACCTCCCGGCTAAAGAAACTAGTTGCATACAACTACTAGGAGAGTTGTTGATACCCAGGAGAATATAATCTCAAAAATGCCACCATCTTAACGATAATGGCACCATCTTAACAATAGACTCACTATGGTTTGTGAAAACACAAATTAAAATAAAATAAAATAAAATATAAAAAATAAATTTGAAAGTACATTAAAAAGGTGTAAATGATAACTTTAGATTTATTACTTTAAAATACCTTGAAAGGGGGACAAAAAAGAGTTATTAGAATTCTTTATTTATTAAGAAAAATTTAATAATGGAATAAATTTACCAAGCTTAAGCTAAAATTTGATTCTCATACAATTAAAAATAACTGGCTTCCAATCAACTTAATAACTTCAATTTAACTCAATTGCAAAACTAACATAACAAATACAGAGTAAATATATCATATGTAATGGGAAAACAAACATTTTGTGGTTGCTATGTTCTATTTGGGCAATATTTTATTACAATGCAGTTGGCGGATTTCTCTACCTGTTTTTAGCCAGCCCAAAAGCAAAATCCCGTTTAAGATTCAAATTACAAAAACTTATAGAAAAAATTGTGGGTAATAATGGGAAGGCCAAGACGCTAACCTTTCAATTTCCATTCATTTCTTTCCCATTATCATTTTATGCATTTATTTAATTATGTTTTTTCCTCTCTTATGCCTAATTTACTTTTACATTGTCATTGCTTTTAATGTTTATATCTAGCCTCATTGTTTTTAATGTTTATATCTAACCTCATTAATGTCTGTGGTTGCTATTTAGGCAATATTTTATTACAATGCAGTTGACAGATTTCTCTACCTCTTTTTAGCCAGCCCACAAGCAAAATCCCCTTTAAGATTCAAATTACAAAGAGTTATAGAAGAAATTGTGGGTAACAATGGGAAGGCCAAGAAGCTAACCTTTCAATTTCCATTCATTTCTTTCCTATTATCATTTTATGCATTTATTCAATTCTGCTTTTTCCTCTCTTATGCCTCATTTACTTTTACATTGTCATTGTTTTTACTGTTTTACATTGTCATTGTTTTTAATGTTTATAACTAGCCTCATTGTTTTTAATGTTTATATCTAGCCTCATTAATGTCTAATTACACTTACGTATTGAGTCTCACAACCATTCTAAATCAATGTTTTTCATAAGAATTAAATTAGTAATAGTAGCGTTAGTGGTGCAATATAGTCATGTTAACAAGCAGCCATGAGTAATTTATTTAGGATGTTGGAAAAATAGAAGTTTATAATTGCATCATTTTAAATGTAGACATTGTTAATGTGAAGAAAATCAGAATTGATGCCAATGAAACCCATTGGAACACACATTGATATATTGAAAAAAGAATTATAATTTTTTTCAAAAATAAAACGAAATTGAGACGTTTGTGTGTACTCAAGTATTTTTGCCCTTAACCAATACAACTTTTTAGATGTCCTAATAAAGATGTAATGGGAAATATTGATATCTTTTTGCTCACTTGAACTCTCATTTAACCTAGCAAAAGAAGACGAATTTATCAATTTAAAACAAAATATAGTTGTTTAGCTTCAAACTTTTCAAAAAATGATATGAAAGTGTTCCTACATATCTTTCTATAACCTCTTGGATCTTTAATCACAGTCAAGCATTAAACCATCAACCTTTGGATAGTCAATGATTAATATAATGAATAAATGTAAGAAATCAACCGTTAACCTTCAACCTTTTTCATTTTGAACAGCATTCAATAAACTACCATAAAAGCAATCAAGTTCACATGAAGTACTATTGGCCTTGGATAGAATGTTACAATGGAATGGGGAGGGGGTGAAGTGGCTTTTCATTTTCATCTACCATTTATCTATGTCATCTTGCCCATGATAACAAAAACTTATGATGGTTTTGGATTGGTGGAATCTCATACACATTTGAATTTTACCTCAAATCAAGGTCTTGTTATATTCAATACACAATTATTCAAATGTATATGCAAAAATAACACATTCAATCAAATAAACAAAATATAAATAACATCTAGGTACAACCCTGATATTGATCTTGGAATGAATCTCCACAATATTCAAGGTTAAAGATCAATCTCATGACAAGAAAATGCCACATTACAAGAAATTAGTTGTGTTGAGTGACGCTTTCTACAACAAGTATGAGGGCGAAGTGTAATTCTGTACTCAACCTAGAGTTGAATGTGCACTCTAGTACAATAATAAAATATTAAGTAAACACAAATTTTGCAATGTCGACTCTGACCTAAATTCAAAACCAAATATATATATTCCAATTAATTAAGACTAAAAAAATTAATGTAACTTGAATACTTCTTTCTATGGGCTCTATACTTCCTTCTATGGGGTCTGGGAGTTGAGTAAATCATTAAATGAAAGATTCAAACACATAAGGAAAATCTACATATAATCAATATAGATCTATCTTTGACTCTAAATCTACCAAACAATTAAAGGGATCAAATCCCTTGAAATGAAAACCTTTTTTAGGATGCAAAATTTGAAAAAACATTTACACGTCAAGAGAGTTTATGCCTCTCAACACTTGGTAGATCCAAAGTTCAGATACATCTGTGTTGATTTATTCGAGGATCATGCTCTTAAATCGTTGAGGAGAGGTAAAGAAAAGTATCCCCTTTTATTTACTTTTCAACTTATCAGCTTGGTATTGACAAATCGCCAAGACAAAGAGATATAATATATTTTCAAAGTCACAGCCAAGCGAGACACCAATTTTGTGTATGAAACCCCATAGTTTTGGAAACTAAGGATCCCCCTCTGCGAAGTGATATAACTGCTAAAGTCTACAGAGGTCTACATACCCTACCCCCTCTAGATTTCAACCTATGAACTCCTAAAAAGAAACACATGTTCTTAACCGTTAGATCCACTCAAACTGTACAGTTAAGAACATACATACATAATTCAAAATAAAAACAGCATCAATAAAAATCAACTGAACTTCTTTCAATTTTATTCTGATAATTTAAATTATTCAACCCATACAAGCAAAATGATTCCAATCGAATAAATTCACCAACAATAATCTAATTTATTTGTTGGGCCATTGAATTTCAGTGGACAGTATAGCAAGCAAAATTAAAAAACAATTCAATCATCTTTTAGCAGTACTGATCAAACCAACGTCACGAAGGACAGCATCAAATTGCTAAACAAACAGAGTACATCGTACTTCAAAATGAATCTTCTGCTTTTCTTCATTGTAACATCCATGGCAATTACACAATTCTAGTCCCAGCACAGCATGTGACGCTGGAAAAAAATGGCTGACAACAAAATGTTAATTACCTATCCAAGTCAGCCGGTTGGAGAACTGAAATTTCGAAGAAGAATTCGTCCGTACCAAAAAATGATAAATTTATCATCTTAACAATTTTTTATTGTATAAATACTCAGCTTCCGTGATTAAATTAGCTAGTGATTGAAATTTGATAAATTCGACCTTTGAAAAATATGGCCAACGCGGTGCCTAAAAGTTTGTTTAGATTTCCTCTGAACATGCGCGATGCATGTGCTGATGCCAAACTGCCACCATAAGTGCTTTATGGCTCTGGTTGGTTCTTTTTGGAATTTGTTCTTTTTTTCCTTGGACGTTACTGTGTATTTAGCGCACTTTCTTAATTGTGTTTTGTTTTCCATAATGTGGGCCCAGCATATAAATTAAGTATTGGTTGTAACACCCAGTGTAACCAGATCCAAAGGGAAAAAACAATGAACCAGACACCATCATAACACATTTAATTAGATATATCCTCTGCACCCGTGATAATGCGTGAGGCAAGGGAATGGCAAAAGGAATACTAATGCAAAGCAGATCAAATGCAATCATGATGAGAAAAAAAGGTCGAGTTTGCTAACACATGTCGAGGGATAATAAAAACTTTAAAATTCAGCTCTCAAGGATGTCCCTCGTCTACAAAGAGACCACCTACCTGTCAAGCAAACGGATGCTGGAAAGAACAACAAACTCGAACCTTTGAAGTTTACTCTAGAAAGAAAATGCCTGTCCCCAACTCACCTGAGCAATCAATTAGCTGCCTCACAATATAGGCCATCGATCAGTACAACTGTGTGCAAACCTATCATCCAATAATAGAGAATGCAAACCGGGCATCAATTAATTCTACAAAGCACTGGAAGAGCCACAAAACCTTCCTTCAAACTTTGGCAATGCTCAATTGAAATCTAAGAAAGCTCGGTTCCTTTTGCACTCTATATTTTCTTTCCAATCTACAAAATGATCTTGTTTTCTAGTATGCATGGAATACAAAGGAACCTCGAGTAGTCCTAACAAAATGAAAATTTTACAGTAATTTGGTAACAATTTATTTACCATAACCAAGGCATCACTGAAAACCATCGATACCATCATGAGCATTTCCTCTCTTCTTTTCTCTCCAATTCTCACCCCACATTTTAGCTTCAGCAACTGCTCGCTCACGATCCACAGAAGATCTGGAAGTTCTCCCAGTACTTCCAGGACTATCTGTCGATCCTTCATATCTTCCAGACCCTCCAAAGTCTCCATCGTGGCCTTCTTGAGAGTGAACAGCATCAACCAACCCATTTGTAGTCCTCTTCCAAGCATCCTTAGGCCTTTTATCAGGAGAAGCCTGTGCATGCATAAATGGACTCCTAACATCACCACGCTTATTTGCTTTATCCTTTTCTCTTTCTTTGTCAAATCCATCACTGAGCTTCTTCTCCTCCTTTTTATCACGAGAAGGAGTGGGAGGAGCAATGCGAGAACTTTGAATAGGATGCACCCCAGGATCATATGTCTGAGATGCAAGGTAGCTAAGAGCCGTTACTACATCAGCAATCAGGGGACGAGTCGCAGCTTCCTCCTGGAGGCACATAGCTGCCACAGCCAGTGCTTGATACAAACCTCTCATAGGATAGCGGCCTTGAAGCAATGGATCAGCCATCTGTGAAAATTTTCTACGGTCTTTGAATAAAGGGCGTGCCTGTCCAATTCATGAGAAAAAATATATCAAAACGTCATCTTGCTAGCAATACAAGGAAACAATAGCTGTTTCAAAACTCAATTTTGAGCTTTCTGACAAAAAATAAAAACAGCAAAGGCCTCCAATATCATGGGTTTACCCCACCCAAACCCATCAGATTGGTTGTGTAAGGCCTCTTACACCGATAAACGCTAATAGGAACCTTGGTATCATCATGTATACAGCATGCATGCCAACAGAAGAACATTTGTAGTGATAACTATTGACCATAATACATATGGGACGACAGAACATACCCAAGCAACAAGATTGTGTTCCCCTGCTGCCCTGTTATTGTCAATAGCTTTCCTTCCTGTGATTATCTCCAATAAAACGACCCCAAAACTGTATACATCTGATTTTAGAGTTAACTGACCAGTCATGGCATACTCTGGTGCACAATATCCATAAGTTCCCATCACCCGTGTAGAAACATGGGTCTTATCTCCAACAGGTCCAAGTTTGGCCAGTCCAAAATCTGATAACTTAGGATGAAAACCTTCGTCCAACAAAATATTGGAGGACTTTAAGTCTCTGTATATAACAGGTGGATTGGCTTTATCATGCAAGTATTCCAACCCTTTTGCAGCGCCTGCTGCTATTTTCATTCTTCTGTTCCAATCTAATGGCTCTTTATCTGGTGAAAGATCTGCAAGATGTAGCACCAATGTCATTGATTAGGAGATCTCCAATGAAAAAATAGATAAGAAGTAAACCAGTGTTAAAAGAGCATAAAAAAGGAAAAACATGGGGTATTATGATAAATCCCCATTGCCAAATAGTACAACGCTAGAAATCTAAATACCATGCAGATGGTCTTCCAGTGATCCCAGTGGCATGTATTCGTATACTAAAAGCCTTTGATCTCCATCCGCACAGTATCCAATTAGGTTCACCAAATTAGGATGATGAAGCAGACTAAGCATCAGAACCTCCACAAGGAATTCCCTGTTACCTTGCAAGCCATTTCTGTCAAGTTGCTTTACAGCCACAACCTATTCCATGATTGAAAAGAATTAGTGTTTACAAACCATCATTCTGCACCATATCAGTAAAAGCAGAGTACTACTTATCTCAATCACCTGTCCAGTGCTCTCGAGCCTTCCCTTGTAGACTCTTCCAAAACCACCTTCACCTAATAAGCAATCGGGTCTGAAATTCTTCGTTGCTGCAGCCAACTCACGGAAAGTGAATGTCTGAGCAGCAATATGTCCTGGTCCATCACTGGGAGCCTCCTTTTTGCTGTCAAATGAAGACTTGGATTTCACCTTATCTGCAGCATAACGAAATGGGGATTTAAATGAAAAATAACATCCCACGATCCAAACTTTAACCAGTACATCCCATCTTATTAAATCCATCAATAATTACATTTTTGTTTTGCTGTGCCATGCAATTGTCTTCGAAAACATCCATCTTTTATTGTGATTGCAAAATTCCATAAATACTAAATGGAAAACAAAATTTGGTTTTGCTAAAATTTACACTTTCACTTTTTAGGATAAATTAAATACGTCCAGAAATGACACCAAAGTGGATAGTGTCTCATTTAATTTTGTTGTGGACATTAACAAGCCGTGATGCAAGCAAATTACAAGGATATGATTTCGAAGTAAAGGCAGTATTTTTTCTACTATTTAAAAATGATTTTGTTCATTTGTAAACGTTATACATCATACAACAAAAATGAAGCATCATGGCACAATATCTAATAACAACAATAGTGCAAACATCCCTATGAAAAGATCAGAACCAATATCCTCTAAACAGGCACATAAATGTACACTTTGTATCTCTAAGCCTAGCCGAACAACAGAACTGTTCACATGATCAACCCAAAAGAACCATAACAAATGCTACACAATTATAATACCCTAGAAGAAGAGTTGCACCAAAAGATCCTTATAGTTTTGTAATACCCCCATTTAGACCCTTAGAATGTATTGGCTTAATATGTAAATATTCGATATATGCGATATATGATTTCCTAGCGTGGAGCTCAAGGCCAAGGCCCCGCTAGTGAATGCTTGGGTTTAAAGGCAAGTATTTTATATTTTATTAGTCATTTGCTAATAAGCCATGGAAAATTGTATAACCATGTAAATATTTAAGTGCAAAAATTCCAAGAGTTGGCTATGGAAGCAACTAAAATGAGGGGGCTGTGTGTATCCACTAAGGAGAGGTGAGAGGTTGTGGGATTGAATCTTTTGTTGCCAAATGTCATCTTCAGAACCCATCTTGACTAACTATGATGACATTTATTTGTGTTGTAAGATGGTAGCTGAGAAATCAACTCATGAGTTAATGGAGCATAGACAAAACCCAGAAATTCGTATGGCTGAGTATGGGCATGGTTTACTTGACCCATAAGTCATTTTTCCTCATGGGAATTTGTTTTTCATCATCTCTCATCCATTGTTGAACAACCAAGCATCAATTTCCAGCATGTTATGTTTTGAAATGCCAAAAACACCAAGAAATTCATGTAAAAAGTAAAATCCAGTGGGGAATCCATAGATATTAACCCTGGGGCAAAATTGAGAGTTCCAAAAGCCCAAAAATCCATAAGAAGACATAGACTTGGATGCCTGAAAGTGGAATTTCGCGATTGAAGGTCACATGGCCAGAAATTGGAAAAATCCGAGAGTGGATTGAAGCGAGAGTGAGATCAAAGGTCGGAATCGCTTGATAAACCCAGTGAAAGAAAGAATCTCTAGAGGTTTAGCAGCTTGGAACGTTTTATGCCCACCCTGAAGAGCACTAAAGAGAAGGGGCGCCTGAGAGACTGTGTAGCAGAGAAGCAAACCTTCCTTGTGTTGTTGGGTGTGGTAGGTATCGTGGGTGCCAAGGCTGTCTGAAACCAAATTGAGATGCTTGTAGCTCTGTGGGTGACCTCACTGGCTTAACTATCTCCTTCCCTACCTCCCCACTTGCTTGACAAAACCAGCTACGTACTGACTTAGCATGAATGTTTGTCCTTATGGTTGTGAGTGAGCCTGAGTAATTTCTCCTTAGTGGATACATAGCCCAACTCAAAGGTGGTCTCTCAACTGAAAGAATACAAGCTGGACAGAGACGTACGGTTGGGTGGAACGTTGCTCTTCCATAACAAGTTGCTCGGGCAATTTGAAACCAAATTGAGATGCTTGTAGCTATGTGGGTGACCTCACTGGCTTAGCTATCTCCTTCCCTACCTCCCTACTTGCTTGACAAAACCAGCTACGTACTGACTTAGCATGAATGTTTGTCCTTATGGTTGTGAGTGAGCCTAAGTAATTCCTCCTTAGTGGATACATAGCCCAACTCAGAGGTGGTCTCTCAGCTAAAAGAATACAAGCTGGACAGAGACGTACGGTTGAGTGGAAAGTTGCTCTTCCATAACAAGTTGCTCGGGCAATTTCAATTAAAAGATAAGTTTTTACTGTTGTCTCTAATTATACCAAATTTATGTATTCTGAATGACTGTTCATTGTGTTAAATTGAATGAGTTGACCTAGCATGAATTGTTCAAATAGATGCCTGTGAATGGCATGAAAACGAGTTTATGTTTGTGCATTAATTGCTATTATGCTTGTGATGAACAAGCTGTTACTTGCATGTTGTGTGTGTATTAATAGAGTTTAATTACGTTGCGTATGTTAATCATGCATTTGCACACGCATTTTAGTTGTTTATGAATTCATAATATGGCCATGGGGTGAAATTTATCACCCCGCACATCATCCATGTTTCCTCCGTGGGTCGTATTGATGGGAGGGGTCGTGACACTGTACCAATATATTCTGGCACCAAGGAAAATTTTAAGGATCCATAATTTTCTCAAAGTGTAGAAACCTTGGCGAATCTTGCTAATTTTTAAATTTGCAACCATAAAATGTTTGGCGACTTATTTGTAAAAATATTCAAATTTCTAAGGACTTTATATAGTTTTTGGACAATTTTAGCGATTTTAGTAAAAAAATGTATCCCATGGAAATTGGGTGAATCATCTTTGAAACAAACGCAAATTGACGAATCTCTTTTTGAAAAAAATGGTCAAAAAATAGTCCATGTGCTAAATTTCGCCCCTAAAATCTCAGCTAGTTGAAAATCATCTCAGCCATCCATCAACTCAAATTTCGTGAGAGTTCACAACTACAACAAAAGGAATATAAGTGTTTGACAACGTTGAGGTTCCATTTCTGCAGAGTCAAATTCTTAACCTAACCTGTTTGTGCTCCTTCAAGTGTAAGCTCCTTCACTAGCTGAACCAAATATAATGTTCATGGAAAAGTTCCCTACTCATTAGCAGACTTGAACTCCTAGCTTACAGCAGTCTATACTTGACCAAGACCATCATGCAAATCTGAATACAAGTTATGCAAGGAGACACTTCTCATAGAAAATGTGAATTTCTGCTTTATGACGACAACCAAAAATCTGGTAATTTTTCCATACTCATGCATTCAAAGGGCCTAATGCTAATTTACCCCAAGAGACCCAGATTAAGACACACATCATCATAACAAATAGAAAATAGTACCCTTCTTGGCACAAAGATGAAAGACGTCAGAAAGCTCATATTGGTGAGCCTAATCTAGTTGCTATTATCCAGCGCATACACAGCCTCATTGCTGTGTATACTTAATGCTAACAGAATAAACCCATGTTGAAAGGGTCTGCATCGACAAAAAGTCCGCAAGGATCTCGAATACAACTTCTCAGCAGCATTGGCGAAAAAATCAGGAAAATTTGGCAAACCTCGGCAAACATTAAAAATTACAAAAAACATTCATTTTTTTAGAATTTTAAACATACAAAGCAACAATAACATCAGATAAACACATTGCAACATAAATATGGAGAAAGCACTGATATATATCATCATCATGTAGTCATGCCAAATATAAAATGATACATCAAAGTTGATATTGAATCCCGAAACATCATAGTTGTCCAATCAAGGACTCAAAAGTGGATAACCAATACAAAATGACATCACATAAATAAATGCATTTGAGGAAAACTAGCAACTATATATCTGATATCAATACCCTCTTTCCCCTTTTACGGGAAAAGGTCATGGGCCATTTGCCAGGCCTTCCCCTAGCACTAGAGTAGCAGTAGAAGGCCCTAGCAAGCTGGCCCTGCATCTAATATCAGACGATGAGTGATAGATGGACGACTAATTTTATCAATCGTTGTAGAAGGTGGCGGTGATACTAGCACATCACCCGTCGTGGTGTCTCCAACCTCCTCCTCCTGCCCCTCCTCTGGCTCTAGCCATGTAGATGACCACTCCATGATAGGAGTCTCAATCTCAACCCTTCACTTAGACAATATTCAATATCGTCCAAAGAGATGGCGTCTACATCTGGTTCTTGTTACCACCTAAGTTGTACTTAGTTGGTGTTATCAAGTGATCCTGGTGAAACCGGACAAAGATGATTTGTTCGGACTTCAGAAGACCTTCAGACTTGCTTCTGGGAAGTGTTTTTTTATCTACCACATGTTCATACCCCCTTGGGGGAGTTGTAATAAATGTTCTAGCATGGTAGTGTCTGTAAAAAACTCGGTCTCTTGGACTTTATTTGGCAATCCGATCAGCCCATACTGTTTTTTCTCTTGGTTATTATTGGTTGTTGAATAAACGACTGATAATTTCTGAGTTTTTCACTCAATATCTCCAAAGTTGGGGTGGTCGGCTTGGCATTTAGGCCTATTGAGGTTATTAGAGTCTATGCGTCAATATATAAACATGCTAGGCATTATGGTCTAGTCATATGAACATGTGCTAAGTCCCCCTAGGTTTTGTTTTTGTTAATTTTTAATTTTAATTTTTCCACAAAACTTAGGCTATTTTTTAATAGTCTAATTGGAAAAATTGGTCTTGTAATAAAAGTGGGGTTAAAAGTCAGATTCAGTCATGGGGGTGCTCATTTTCTAACTCGAAGCACCCGGTAAACCCATAAACCCACTTTTCCTAAGTTTTGAGTGATTTTTCCATCACTCAGTTGAGAAAATCCAAAAAAATCAAATATTAATTAATTTAATTAAATAATGGAGCAAATTCAAATTTCCTAAATCAGTGGATTTTGCTTCGTTTTAACTGAAGTCAATCTCATTGGCTTCAGATTGACCGAGAGTTCCCACTCCTTGACTAAAGGCATGATGTGGGCTGAAGAGGAGCTTAACTGACTCATGCAAATCTAGGGTTGCGCCCTCCTTTCTCTCTCCTCCACACGTGTGGATCAAGCTGAGAGTTGTTTGTTGGTTTGTTTAGTTCACTGAATGAGGTGTCACTCCGATTTGCAGTTCTAGTCCAGTTAAACTCAGCTCATCATCAGTTAGACTCAGTTCATCCAGTTTGACTCAATTCATCATCAGATCAAACTCAGTCAACCGATTGATGTGTCAGTCCAATCAGCACTCTGATTGTCAGTTACACTCAGTCAGCCTCAGATCAGACTCAGTTAGACTTAGATTAGACTCGGTTAGACTCAGATCAAGCTCAGCTTGACTCCTCATGCAGCTGCAGTCTCTCTCTCCTTGGGAATCATGCCCCCTCTGGGCTAGGGTTTCAGTTTTTGCTATAAATAAAGCAACCATTTCCTCTTCCAAGCTAGTTAGAGTTGGATTGAAGGGGTTGCTAGTTGTCATTGATACAGTATTTTGTAATTTTGCTGCAATAAAGAAAGCTTTGGAGGCTAATGGTGTGGTGCAATTGTGTGTGGGCCATTATTGTCTGATCTTCATGAGGTAATCTGTGTATTGTTTCAAATTTTTGCATCTTGAATTATGAATCTGGTTTAAACAAAGATTGCTCCCAATCATTGGAAATAGAGGGATATAAGTAAGTTTACTTGTTTCTTCTATGTTGATACATGTACTTAAAGATCTAGATCTAACATGTTTATAAGTTTATGTGCATGTAGCTTTGGCCTTGATTTATGTGTAATCACCAGATCTCACGGGTTTGCAAGTCTTTGATTGATTTACAGGTTGCTTGGTTGGTAAGAATCGTGTATCTAGTTTGACTCCACATTACTTTCAACATCTCTGAACGACATAGTCCCTCGGCATCCCACTACGAAGCCTCTTGGCTAGCTCTTTGCGGCAACAAGCTTTTCCTCTCCATATCTCTTCCTCCTTCCTTCTAAATTTAAAATTTTACCTGGTTACTTGGTTCATAGCTTTGATTTGTTTAGATCTATCATCTTAAAGTGAATTTTAACATAGATCTATCTTCTTAAAGCTCATAATCTAGATCTTGTTCTTAAAAAAGGTTTCATAAGCTTTCTAGATCTAGCTTTGGAGAAATCGTCCTTTTTGCATGGCATTTTAAAGAAAATTTGTAGCTTGCATGCATTAGATTTATGTTTTATGTTATAAAAGATAAATCCAACAATCAGTGCACATCATATTGGCTGCCCAAAAGGCAACCAAGATCCCAAGGAAAGCTTGCTTTCCTTGGTTCCTTTTTTTTACCCTTTTTATAACTAGTTTTAACTTAGCTGTTTTCGGTTAAAAGTGGGTTGACCCAAAGGTACTTTGGGGCATATTTAAGTTTAATAAACTTGTTGGTTTTTAGCAAGTATAACAAAAAAGAGGAGGAGGTGATGTCCGAAAAGTGACTTTTGGGCCATCCAAATCCCCCCATGGGTCTCCCCTTTTGCCGAAATCTTTAATTTTTGCACTTTGTAAGCTCTTGGGTTCGTTCTATATAAAAACCAAGAGGCATTATATCAATTTGTTGATATTGTAACCGCTGGTAATAAAATTAATTTCAAATAGGCTCTTTCGAGCCCATTCCCCATCCCCCTTGGGGAGATTCGCGTCTTTTTCTCATTTTTTGCATTTTTCCTATTTTTTGCTCTAGATTAGTTTCATTTATGCAAAATAGTGTAGTTTAATTACTTTCATCATATCTTCCATATTATAAAGTCAAAGTAACTTGAATACTTACCCCACAAATCCCGATTGAACCGAAAGGTGAAAGAGGATCGTGGTAGAATTAATTAGAGAACTTGTGGTTTGTTTTATTTTTTTTGCTTCATTATTCATTGTTAGTTTCTAAAAGCAATCATTTAAAATCAACCCCCTCCTTGATTCCCTAATTGAGATCCACTTCGACCGAAAGAGGTTCCTGGAGGGTTTTCTTTTTTAATAAAAACACATCGATTAAAATTTACTAAAAATTACAAAGACTCCGACGTATATGCTCTACGTTTTGGCTGCGGTTCGTCCGATCAATGAAGCTGCATCAAAAGCAACGTGAGTGACTAGATTAATTAGGTTTCACCTTCCCCAATTAACCACTATCAGGCGAAAATCCAACGCCTCGATTAAACCGTAAACGGTGGCAAAATATCCAAAGGAAGTGGGAACTACTGGACAGTGACCTCGAGGCGCCGATCTCTGTTACATCCTAGCAGGTGTATTATGAACATAGTCTCAGAGACTCCATCCAGCGCACACATTCCTTGCGGGTAGCCGTAGCGGTTGTTACTTTTGGACATAGTCCAAGTACCCCCCCGGGTATATCTGGAGTCCCCCCGCCTAATTTAATTCACTCATCTTTTCACATTAATTTAAAACGTACCAAGATACAATTGCATAACATTCACTCCAGCACTTGCAAGCACTCTTAATTATTTTTTACCCCATTTAAAGGCACTAGTCAACTGTTTATTTCTGTCAATCTATATGTGATTGGGTGTCATATCATGCTTATTTGTGATTGTCCCATCATGTTATCTGTTGTTTACAATTGTTAAATCAAGATTCAAAACTCCTAAAAAGCTTACTCATTTAATACCATCATCATCTAAGTAACCAGCCTTAGTAACTTGTAGGGTCTACCCCCTTGGCTTCGTTAGGAGTTTGCCTAAATGGAGGAGTCAAGAACAAGGTGACAGCCTTGACTCGAGACTTGCCCCCAAGGACACACCGAGTGGCTTGAAGATTTCTGCCACGTTCCCCTAGGTGTGTGAAAGGCGGCAATAGTTCTTTCCGTATCTGTCTCATCCACAGGCCGAGACTGTAAAGGGCGTACACTAAGTCATTAAGAGGGGTGAGCTCCAACCTGTAAGAAGGTAATAAATTTATTTTACGAGTCTAAAGGGTCATAAATTAATAAATTATAATATGTTAGAGAGTCAAAGATTCAAAAGTTATATTAAGAATTTAAATGCAATTGCTTTGTTGAAATTCTAACCTTCTACGTGTCTTTCCATGTATTTTTTCAAATTTTGATTCTTGAACCCTTGCTCCACAAAAATTCTTAATGGTGATAACAAATGGTGTTTGGATGCCTCCAAAGTGGTTGATGGTCTCCTCCTGCCCTTGTCACTCCTCCAACAATCAGCTCAAGCAAATGGCAAAAGAAAACTCACTTTTACTCTCTTAAGCCACAGATTCCTCCTCCTGGGTGCCTTTTTCCATCAACCCATGAGTTTTAGGAAAAAGTCAGGAGGTTTTTCTTTTTTAAATAACGATTCTTTCCAGCCGATTTTTCAACTTAGGGATAAAATTGTGATTTTTTAAAAAGTCGACGATTTTTCGAAGTGTTTTTCAACACTTGAATAAACACAGCCGTGAGCATAAATTTTATAAACACAGCTTAGATAAACAGCATGAAAGCACAAATTTCATAAACACCTGTGACTTATGAATATGTGACCTCGTTGCTAAGGTTCATGGCTTGGAGTCCAAAGATTCAAATAGACATTTGCTTTAAATCTAATTCATGTCATTTAAAATTTCATTTCTTTCTTTTTCATTATAAATTAAAATTTTAAATATGCATTTATAAAAAATAGGGTTAAGGTTCCATTTCACTTATTCATGTTTTTGGGACAAGTGCCACATACGCACTAGATTAGTCTATTGATTCCAGTCGCACCCATTGTTTATGTAACTTTGTCAAGCAGTATTCTATCGAGCAGCAGTGGCACACCAACAGAGAAATCAGCTCAATTCCTGTGCGTAGCAGAAAAGATACCTTGAATGTGGACAGCAAAGGGCCTTTACCAAATGCAGCTATCATGGGCAGATAGAGGGTGCATACATGCCTCCAGCATGCATGTGCCATTTATGGATTTCTTCCAGTTGGATCTGCTGTCAAAAAATTATGACACTTTCGCTCTTATTTTAGTTGTTCTAAACATGGTAGATTAGATTCAGTTATATCTTTAAGTCGCTTCTCTATTTATGAGTTACTTTTCCAGTTTTATGAAAAGAGCACTAGATAAGCGGACTTCCAGTTTAAGAGAGATACAGTGTTTATCCCAAGGAGAAGATGGAGGCGAGGTCCAATGTAGACTACTCTAGTCTAGGCACAGTTCTCTAGGAGGCCAACACATGCATATGGAGGTTGTGTACTCTAACCCAAGCACTTAGGCTTAGGTTATTTTTAGTGTACAACCCTACCGTCCTCCTCTATAAAGAGATCAAGTGGTTTTCTAAGGGTCTTTATTGCTATTCATTCGGTTTTTGTGCTTGAGATCAAGTGGTTGTCTGAGTTTCCCATAGTAGATTTCTTTTCTGGAATTGATGACAAAGCAGTAGCAGGTTTGGAAGTCCATTTAGATTTTGTTGTTTATATGTCTTTAGTGTGATGTGTTTCAATTTCTATGTAAAATCAGACTAGCAATTTTGAGAGAGTAGGTTAAGGCTTTTTGTTTCTAGCTATTAGGGTTTTAATCCGAGTGCAATACATTGTTACCATGAGCTAAAAATGTTAGCATGGTATAAAAGCATGTTATAAAATGTTAAGCATGGTACAAATGCTAGGCATGTGGGAGTTGTTGTTAAACTTTAAAGGGATAAGGCTTCAAAGTGCTCCACATGGCCACATGGATTTCCCTCCCTCAAAAATTTTCTCAACCATCTAAATACTATTTCTGTTAAATTTAGAGCATAATTCAGATAGATAAGTTCTTTGAACTTCTTTTTCACAGATATGACTACTTTTAATCACAAAAACACTGAAACTGAATGCAGTAAATAGTAAAGAACAACGCAATAAAGATAATCACACAATAACACAGAGATATACCCTGCGGAAACACAATGAGGGTGAAAACCCCAGCAAAGATCTTCCTCGTATTTGTCAAAGACTTAGTTGCAGGAAACGCCCTATCTGGACCCGTACCACCCTCTGAAACGCTGTGAAACGTGGAAACGCGCTTGGTACGGACCTGAAACGTGTTTCAGTCTGTACGAAAAGTGTTTCACATTTTTAAAACGCGTCCGTACAGACTGAAAAGCATTTCAAGTCCATTTCAAATCTTTCTCGGCGCGTTTCACTTCGATTCCATTTTAATGTTTAGTTTCACGCCCACCAATTTAGGAAAATAATTAAAAATTAACATTAAAATTGTTTCTAGAACATTCTAATCTAGGTTTGCCATGTTATAAATTAACCCATGCTTTCTCTCCTCACTCACTCATGCAAGCTCTTACGATTTGTGACGAGCACTTGACGGCATCACGGCAGAGAGGTGATCGATTTGGAGGGTTATCAGTTTGGACTGTGGAGTCAGTGATCGTGGTGTTGAAGAAGGCAGCGATCACCACGTTTTTTTGGGCAGCGATCATAGTTTCGAAGGCAGACATCACGGTGGAGACAGCGATCAGTGTTGAAGGCAGCATGCATTGATTAGTGTTGAACTTTGAAGGCAGCAAGCAGTGATTGGTGTTGAAGGCAATGAGCAGGGGGGCTAAGGAAACAGTCAACGCAGCTACAGCCAAGAGCAAGGTAAGGCAAATTTAAAATAAAGATAAATATTTAATAAAATGTGTGTTGTATTTCATATAATATGAATCATTTTTTTATCTGACATTGGCCTGAATACTCTTTGCTCATCCCTCTTGTTTTGTGTCACTATAGTGTAGAGGGATAAGTGACGAGTCATTCCAGGACAGAAGCTAGCTGCTACAGCTATAAGCACACAGTCAGTTAGCTACAGCGGTCACTTATAGCACTCAGTCGACTACAACCATCACTTAGACTTCAATCAAGCAATAAACTACAGCTGTTATTCTGTGGTGTTGAAAGGCTTCTTCTGGTGAGCACTAAGCATTAGCAACAAGATTTAATGAACTGATTTGCTAGTTTTATTAATGTATGTCGGAGGGTTTATACTTCTTTAGAACTTGAAGTAAATTGTGATAGTTAATTTATTTATAAATTATAAATTATCGCAAACCGAAGATCCTTTTTTAAATTTTTTTGCAGTGACAATGGCATCCAACCAAGCTACTTAATCAATCCCTAAGCCCAACAAGAGGACTGATTACTATCCTCTTTGGAAGCATGTTCAGAAAATTGCAAGATGTGCAGGTGGTGGTTCATGGGAATGGCAGTGCAATCTTTGTAATTCCCAGTATAAGGGCTCCTATCCCAAGAGTCCGAGCACATATTTTGCATGAATCAGGAAAGGGGATTGAGAACTGCCCAAAATCAAATGACCCTGTTGAAAGAAGTAAGTATCAAAGTGAGCAGGATGAGGCTGATACGCTTAAAAAGAGACATGAACAGCTTTCTCAACAATCTCCTCAAGCTCCAGACATTGAGCCAAGGATTGTGCAAGACGCTTGGAAGAGTAAAGCAACTTAACTACAACAACAAGCATCAAACAATCTTAATACTAAACAATCACCTTCAATTCAAGAAAGCAGAATAGCTAAACTAGAGAATATTCAAGGGAGAGAAGAAGCTGAAACAAGAGTGGCTAGGGCCATCTATGCTTGTGGTATCCCTTTCGATGTGGTTCGCTCTCCTTATTGGCAAGATATGGTGAGAGCAATAAACACAGTTCCTAAAGGGTTCAAGGGGCCTAACTATGAAAAACTGCGAACAGATCTGCTAAAAAAGGAGAAGGCTTGTGGAGGAAAATTTAACACCAATGTGTGCTTCATGGAGCAGCTCTGGGGTTACTATTGTCTCAAATGGATGTACATATACCAGGCGTAGGCCACTAATAAATATCATTGCCAATTTACCAAAAGGAGCAATGTTTATAAGAGCTGAAGACTGTTCGGAGAGACAAAAGATGCTCAATTCATTGCCAATATTTTGATCAAATCTATCAAGCAGATAGGGCCTAGTAAGGTGGTGCAAGTTATCACGGATAATGCACCAGTTTGTAAAGCTGCATGTTTGATTGTTGAGAGCAGGTATGATCAAATTTCATGGACACCTTGCATTGTCCACAATCTGAATTTGATATAGATTGACAGTAAAGTTCGATGGATAAAGGAACTCATAGGGGAAGTGAGGGAAATAATCAAATTCATCACCAACCACCACCACTCTCAAGCAATATTTCGAGAATTCTCCAAATTGGAGTTGTTGAAGGTTGCTGAGACAAGATATGCCTCCAACTTCATCATGTCGCAGCGCCTTGTTGATATTAAGCAGGCATTGGTTTCTATGGTGGTGAGTCAGCTTTGGGTTGAGTGGAGACAGGTAGATACAGAGCGAGGAGCTATGATGCGTAGGTTGTGCCTTGATAAGGAGTGGTGGAGCAAGACAGGTTTCTTGCTCAAGTTCACAGGCCCTGCATTTGAGCTTCTTCGAAGCGCTGACACAGATCAACCTTTCTTGGGAGAAGTATATGATGGCATGGATACCATGGTTGAGAAAACCATGGAAATCATTGCACAGGAGTCTCCTCATCTTTTATTTGTTGATGTTGGTTTTGCTGATTTAGTGCAGAAAATCATTGTTGACAGTTAGAACAGTTTCAACACGCCATTGCACACTTTAGCACATGCCTTGAACCCAAGATTTTATGATGAGGAGCTCATTGCTCAAAGCAATGGGAAAAGGAAGGCACCACACAAGGATAGAGAGGTGGCCAATGGAGTAAAAAAGGACCTTATGAAAAATTTTCCAGCTGATCTACACAAGGAGATGAAGGAAGAATTTGCTAGTTTTGCTGCAGGGTTGGATGATTATTCAGACATATCAGCGTTGGATGAAAGAAACACCATGAGCCCAGTTAAGTGGTAGGTTTGTCATGGAGCAAATGGCGTGCATTTGCAAACACTTGCCATTCGTATTCTTTCACAAGTGGCAAGCTCTTCATCGGCAAAAAGGAGTTGGAGCACCTATAGTTTTATTCATTATGTGAAGCGAAACAGGTTGGGCTCACAGGAGGCTGAGTATCTTGTTTATGTGCATTTCAATCTTCGCCTTGCATCTCGTAAGGGACCAGAATACAGCAGTGGGCCTTGTAAAGATTGGGATGTCAAGCCAAAATCAGTTGACTTGGACCTCTCTCTTGCTGCACTAAATATTGAGGAATCTAGAAGTGAACTTGAAAATACTTCTTCCACTCTATATTCTGCTGCTGTTGAGCATGCTTCTTGTTCTATTTTTAAAGAAGACTATAAAGATGAGGATGGCTATTAGTATGAGGCTTGAGCTGAGCTGCCCATGTTTTACTGTTATTTTCTGTGTTAGTATGTTCATTGCTCACAGTTTCATACATTGTACTTGTAGCCTCATACTTTGAGGCTAATTTTGGATATATACTATATAGCCTCGTTTATCAAGGCAGTTTTTGGTTCATGAATGAAATGATATAGACTTGGTTTCATGAATAAAATGTGATCTTACATGTATGATTTAAATTTTATATGCATCATTTATCATTTATGATCTTATTACTTGTAGTTGCAACTAAATGTCATTGATAATTACAGGTCTATGTTTTATAATAATTGTCCTTGCCTCATTATATATATATATATATATATATATATATCATAGTTACCAGAATCGGAATCGGCAATAAATCGGCGAGGCAAAAGAGCAAAGAGTTTGAATCGGATCGGGAAAAAATCGGCAAATACAAAAAATTAAATACACGCACATTTAGGTAGCCACAGGTAGGTAGCCACAACCCACTTCGAAGATGACGGTCACTGCTCAGAGTCCAGACGAATACACCCACAACAATCAAAGAAATGAGAAAAAACATTTGAAATCGGGGTTTTATCAATTTTTGGGCACACAAACCAAAAAATCGTGATTGAAACTCGGGAAAACGTTTAAATCGCGAGTCAAAATCACGTTGACCGAATCAAAATCGGTAAACCCGAGTAAAAGTCAGCCCAGTTTAAATTGGCTCGTTTAGGGACCGATTCAGATTTAAATCGGGAAATCGCGATTTAAAGCGCAATTCTCGTAACATGGATAGATAGATAGATATCACGTTTCCCTATTTCCAAAATTTCGTGGGGTCGCGTTTCAACGTTTCCCCATTCCGTTCCCGTTTCCCCGTTGGAAATACAAACCCTAGATCAAGGCTCTACAGTACATAAACTTCTTAGAGACAGGACGACTGGAAACTTTACTTCTTTCTGCTTGGAGATCTGTGCTTTACTTAGGAAATAGGCCTACTTTTACTCGCCTTAGCCCAAGGAGGTCAACTGCAGAGAGTGCTTGGACAAACTGGGTCTATAAACCACTAGATCTGAAATTGGACAAAATTGTTCTACAATTTTTCGAGCATGACTGCAAACCCTGAAGGACAATGAATGTAGCAGAGGCTATACTACTTAGATCGCTGAGCGTTCATTGGGAATAGATGTGTCTTGAGAAGGGCTACTCAAATCCACTTAGCGCTTGGCCTGAAAACCCTGGATCTAGCCACTTTATCAAGTTGTTGGAACTGTAGTTTTCTACAGTTTACTGCAAAATTTGGGTGAACTATTCACCGGCTTATAACTCAGTAATACTTGACAGAAACCCTAGGCATTCTGTAGAAATAGGTGCACCTGGCCAAGGGCTTTCCAATGATACATGGCCCATGGATAGATTCCACCTGTAGCTTCTACAGCGAACACTTTTGTCAATTCGCTGTAAGCCCTAGACATACACTGAATAGCTAAAGAATGCATTGTGTATAATGAATGGTCTTCTTGTCCTTTTCAGATATCTCTTCCATCCTTTTAGAAGCACCTTAACCCTATCTTCAAGATAGACTGGGTCAGCCTTCTAGAAACCCCATGGAGCTAAGGTCAACAACTTAAGTTGTCCATTATTTTGCTAGGCACAAACTCGTCCCCCTTTTAATAACAATATTACTTTATAAACTTAGAACTTAGGCCTTTTATCTTTTAACTCCTCGTTAACACTTTAAACTTGACCTTTAAGACTAGGCATAAGTATCTGCTAGGTTTTTCTTGTCCTCTCTCATTCTGCATGGTCCAAATCTACTCATACTCAGCTGCATTTCATCAACAAAGGAAGATCTTCATGACTCTCCTTCATGGTCATATGCTAGAGTAGCTCTAGCTAGGGATGGCAAGTCCTTAGAAGAGCACTACATAGCTCATCCATCTCTAAGACCAAGAGGCCATCACACATCAATCTAACTCACAAGACTTGTATGTTCGTCTTGTCTATTGCTAGTCTTGCCTTGACTTTTGCACTAGTATCACAAGGCTGACCTTGACTATTGCACATGGCTCACAAGGTTTCTGCCAACATCTATTTCATCCTGACTTTGTTTTGGTTCACAAGGCTTGTACGTTCACCTTGACTCTTGCCATGACTCACAAGATTGTTTAATCTCCAAGTCTTTGTGGCTAGCCACAGGGTGGTCACATAAGACCTCTCAATGGAGAATGTCTCCTGATGATGCTATTTTGAACACTCCCTCTCAACGAGGGAGGCATTCTCTGCAAATCCAAGCTTTCCTCTGAAGCACGCAAACTTTGTTAATGGCAATGGCTTGGTCAAGATGTCTGTTACCTGCTCATATGTTACAACTTACAATGCATTGTAGCTTTATTGCTTTCCTTTGGACCATATCTCTAATATAATGGTATTTCATATCTATATGTTTTGATCTGTCATCAAATACCGGATTTTCTGTGAGCTTTAGACAGCACTGGTTATATTATTATAACAATGGATAACTGTAGTCACCAGCCATTCACCAAATAACCCAAAAATGTGTTTATGAGTTGTTACCGGTTGAAATGGCAGTCTAAGCCACCGATAAGCATGTAAGGAAAAAGTGACCACTGTCGCCTTAGTCACTAATCCCCAGCTTCTTCGAAAGCCTAAGTCTCCTAGGGAAGAGCCCTATGTGACCCTGCAAAGACACTAAGACAGGATATCTTCTTTCGAGGATTGTTAATGATCAGTGCCTAATGGAGTCTGAAAAGGTGAACACAAAGAGTTATGATATATGTGTGTGGGATTATGTATACTTGTAAGGTTATTAACTTTACTTAACAATGCGTTCATCCAAAGATATTCAATCCATCAAATCAAACCATATTCTCATTTCAAGTCTGAAGACATGCATTCGTTAATATCATAAAATCACCACCAATGTGCTACTTGCTTGCAATACAAAAAGCCAATGTCATCTATGGGAGTGCTATATAACCATGAGCATAAGCAATTATACAAAAGCTTAAGTACATCACTGTATGTATGTTAGAATAGCAGCGGCGTTATAGCAATATTATTGTATTTCCATACATTATCGTATCAATATAAAGACAAGTTGCAGTATATCCATTAGCATTGAGATTGTAAAACAATGTGTAGCAGCAATTATGTATTGATATTAATCCTTAATGTGTGAATGCAGAGATGTACAGGAGTATGTTTCAGTCACTGATAGTTAGCAGCAATATATATCAGTCATCACTCACAACCATATTTATGGCAGCATTAAAATGTCAGTGTATAAATGTGTAGCATAGGTGGTAGTGCACCCAATCACATAACCATAGTCATGTTAAATACAGAAATGTAACTAACAATGCATGAGCCGACTAGAAACAAGAGTAGTGCTTGTAACGAATAATTTAAAATCTGTGTGTATTAATAAGTATAACAAAATGAAAAGAGTGATGTTTATGCCAAGCCCAAGTGCAAATGCAGTATCAAGTACTAACTTTCTTATGTGTTTTTGTATAGGCCAATGTACAGCAGCAGAGGAGAGGGATGCCACTATAAAGGGCAGTCCTAGGATAGGGTGTAGACCAAATAGTGAGAGAGGACAGTTGCAGGTTTGAAGGAGGGCAGAGAGGGTTTGAATGGGTGGAGAGGCAGCCCATGGGAAAAAGGTGCAGACCCGAGGGAAGAGAAGAAGCTGTCAGCGAGGGTTACGTTAATGGTTGGGAAGGCCTAGAAAAAGGAGCAGCAAAGGTTGTTTTGGGTCAAGAAAGGTAAGGCTAAGGGTTTAGGATTAGACTAGGTCTGTGAGAGGGGGTAAAAGGAAATAGCTAGGTGCTATTCCAGCTCGGGAAAAGGTATAAGGCTAGGGAGAGGTCAGCCAAGGGTAGAGAAGACCCTAGCAGAGTTCCTAGGAAGGTTTAAAGAGGGACCGAGGATACATAAGTGTAAAGAAGCAGGCCGCTTTGAAGGGAATGGCCCAGAGAAGGTGTATTGGGAGCTGGGAAAAGGCAGGCCGAGGATAAAGGGGGTAGCTTAGGGAGCAGCGAGCCCTAAAGAGGGACTTGTGAGGGCTTAAGAAATGGTAGCGAGGGTTAGGGAAAAGTCTTGCAGCAGACTGTTAGAGTCTGTGTTTAGGGAAGCTAGGTTTTAGAAACAAAGTATTAAACCTAAACCCTAACACTAACCTAAAGACTAACCTAAAAACCAACCTAAAAACTAACCCTAGATTAGGTTTTGAGCAAGAAAAAGGTGAAAACCTAAGGGACTACCCTAGTTCTACCTTTCCCTAACCTAGGATGTCTAAGAAGAGACTAGCAAACCCTAGAGGAGACTAACCTAGGTTTACTACCACTCCTATAGACCTAAGGATCTAGCCCTGGAGGTAGCCCCAAGGAGAACGTACTCTCAAAGTTAAGGTGCCTAAAAGTTGAAGAAGACCTAGCCAGTTACAAAATGCAGCTCTAATGGCTACCATTCAGTCCCTAAGCCTAACATCACTCATCAACCAATAGCAAGGGCAATCAAGATGTGATCCTAGATAACCCATGTGCATGTCTTAAGCAAACAAATCCAACATCACCTTAAAGAACAGCATCAAACCAATAGAAACACCAGGCCCAGTTATCAAACCCAGAAAAAGATCTTACCCCAGAGAATGTGCCTCCCTTCAAAGATCCCCAAAAGGGTAAAATAGATGCATAGTGTATTATCCCATAAGTTTTGTCTTTAAAATGAAAGTGAGGAGATCTATTTATATGATCTCACACAATTTTTAAAATATCCAGGCCTACATGCTTTCAATTAAGTCACTTTGAAATTATAAAATGTCAACTGAAAATTAAAAGAAAATAATAATAAAATGTAGCCTAAGGTAGGCTCAAGGTAGGCTACCTAGGGTATTTGTATCCCCAAGTGCCAAAACACGCTCAAATAAGCGAATCACTCCGAACGAAAGGCTAGAGTGAGCTGGAGGGAGAGCGTTATACCCCATCTAACCCATAGAATGTTGTAAAATCCCTCAACGCCCTCCTCAGAGCATTAAAAGGCCCGATACAAAGGATAACTTCCTCTGAGGATATAAGGCCAAGGAGAGCAGGTGCCCATTGACTAAAGGGCCAAGAGGGTGTCCAAAGTGGTTGCAAATGAAGACAAGTGTCTCATAGCTCAAGCAGAGAACACCAAAGCTTGTAAACAGGATAAGGAGCCATGTGACCCAGTGGTCAACCCTTAGGGGCCCCGGACCCCAACCCCAAGGTTAAAAACCCCAGTAAAGGGCAATCAATAGCGCCATTAAGCCATAGTACCCCTAAAGGATGACCAAAAGGCCCAGCCATGACCACCATTACTCGATAACACCCCTCCTGGTCGAAAAAATTGGCCCTCTCTCCCTGAGGTACACCTGAAGGTGCGCTGGGTACAAGTGCAACGTAACAGTGGTATCTCAAGGTAACCTAGGCCAATGAGAGAACATAATGAATGTTGAAAGAGATGTACGAGAGTCCTATGAGACTGTTGAATGAACCAAGGGATAAGATAGAGTATTGTATTGTATTATAAGGCCCAATTCGATGCATTCAACAACAATTATTGCATAAATACAATACTCTATCTTATCTGCATTACACTGAACAAAAGTCATAGAACAATTCTTAATAATAGGATCAACCCAATGAGGTAATTCAGTGTAATGCAAATAAGATAGAGTATTGTATTTATGCAATAATTGTTGTTGAATGCATCGAACTGGACCTTATAATCATATAAGGTCAGCCATGCAATAGACCACAAGAGAATTTATCAACAAATTTAGTTCCAAATGCAAATGAGACAATGCACATGTGCATGATCCCCTAGAAGATGAACCATTATCCTTCCATCCGAGTGCTCAAGGATGAAGATGAGGGTTCACTAGCAAAAATTGCCAAGTTCTCTTACGATCCATTGTCAAAGATAAAAGTAGTGGAGAAATCATGGGAAAGATGTGCACATGCGATAAACAAACTATCTCAAGCTTTTGGGGGAGTGGAGTACTACAATAAGGTGACTTTATTGAGTCCTCTTAACTCTTCATAAATCATATCTTCACCAAAGACCTCAATGGGAACACCATCGTCTTCCTTATCATGAGACTGTACAATTAGAGTTTTTTTCTTTAATTGGAAATAGTCGAACTTAGCATGCCCTTGTTTCTTACAATACTGACAAGACTTAGCAGAAGAAGAAGAAGATTGAGAGAAAGATGATGATCTTGTAGCAATAGGAGTTGCAAGTTTTGATGGTGTTGATCTAAAAACACTGGAGGAGAATGACCATTATTGAATTCTATGCTAATCCAACAACTTTTCTTCAACCAAGTGTGCTTGATTATATGCAGCATCGATGGTGAAGCTATCCATGTACTTCTTGGTACAAATGTTCTTGGAGGCCACTTTTGAATTGAGAACAAGTTTTCCTTCTGAATCAATGATGTTGAGAAGAATACACAACCTTTTTAATTGATGGATGTATTCTTGAATCAACATGTTGGACCCTTGACATAAACAAAGCCACTTGACTTGCATGTTCTGTTTATAACTAGAAGGGCAGAAGGTGAGATTGAGCTCTTCCTACAAGCCCAATCCAAGTGGTAATGAGGTTTTGATCAGAGGCACGTTCAACAACTACCATCTTGGCAAGACATGTGAGCTTTAACTTGGCAAATGGAACGTTGTCATTGTCAAGGATCACATTGTACTTGAACTAGGTATCCATATCCAAAATCCATCTATCAAGTTTTGTCATCCTTTTGGCAAGCGATGTTGTTGCCATAGCTCGTGTGTTCACCATTGAAGCCAAGACAAAGGAAAGGGTGACCGATATAATCTTTACAACATTGATTTATTTGAAACAAAGTTTCAAAAGCAACTTTCTCTATCAAGATTATAATCCGTCCATAAGTATTTGTCTTATATCAAAAAGACAACACATTTGGTGTCCTCACTCACTATACCTTCAATGCCCAATATTCATATTCCAAAAAGCGAATATAGCCTTCCATACACTAAGCCTTTAACGAGATCCAAAATATTTATATATATCCTCTTAACAATAGATGGAATCCTTCCCTCATATTTATATGTAAAGAGAATTGATCCATGGTCCATCAATAAGCATTCTTGCTTATTGGATATATATATATATATATATATATCCTCTTAACAATAGATGGAATCCTTCCCTCATATTTATATGTAAAGAGAATTGATCCATGGTCCATCAATAAGCAACAAACAGCTATATGCAACTACCTTAATTGACTTTCCTTTTGCAACCGACCTCTCAGTGAACCAATAAAGGTCTATCCAAACTAATGGTGGTTAGTCTAGACACCAGACCAATCCACTAATTCTGCAGATCTCTCAAAATTACACCACGGGAATGGATCCTCTGACCCATCGAGATACCCAAGCATGAATCCCTACAGTGTGGTAACTCAATCCACCAAACCTCAAAAAAATCAATCAACAAATTTTGTAAGAGACCACAATCTGTCACAAGTTAACAATCACCAACAAAAGCCCAAATCTAAATCTACAAATCCCCAAGGACACTATGATCTAGAGAAGCTCAAAACTAAAGAATGTAACTAGTGGATAGCATAAAGAGTTCCAGGTATAACAACTACAAACCAAATGTAATTGTCAAGACAAAATGGCAACCTAGATCAATGTTGAGCCAAAAGGTGATGCAACTGATGAAGGTGCCTCAAAGTGGCCATGAACTATGAACACATTAGTTTTATAATTGAATGTGCCTCAAATGGGATCAATCCAAGAGGAATACACTAAGAATCATTGAAAAGAAATCGTGGCATAGAGAGAACAGCACACAACCTACAACAGAGATCTTTAGTGGACCTTGTGGTTCCCAAAGATAAGATCTGCAAGAAAGGTTGTAGTTTAGTATAGATGAGGATGAATAGTGTGTTTACTCCAGCACCAACAAAAATATTGGCAAGTTCCTAACTTGGCAAACCCAATTTGAAAATTCGATTTGCAAAAAGATCTATCGTTGTTCAAAAAAGAGGCTACAATTGACGGTGTCTTGAGCCAACAATCTTGAGATCTGCTTTGTAAGAAAAAGCACATGTTGTTATGATTTGGACCACAGTTTTTTGTTAAGCCACAATTGGAGAGCAAAGGGGCTGCAACTAATCTCTAAACAAGGGTTTCCAATTGACAAGATTTGATGAATTTCCACTGCAACCAATTAATGCAAGAAAGAACTCCACCAATAAACCTTGTAGATGGAATAAAATTCAAAAGCCAATACTGAACCTAATCTACATCCCAAGGCAAAGCAATGAGTATATACTTAAACACAAAGAAGGAGCAAAAAAAAGGCTATAATACCAATGATGTGGGAAAATCCCACAACATGAGCAGAGTTCTCACCAAAGGTGTGAAAAATCAAAAGCTTTGACTTAATTTTATTAAGAGAATAAGATTTCATAGTTTTGCATGAGGAAAACTACCTCAACAAACTAGGAGGCATGATCCTAAAGAATAACAATTGAGTACAATAATAGAGCTAGTTGTTAGGGATAAGATCTCAACTACTCCATCAGAATAGGAAACCTCTCAACAACTCCATCAGAATAGGACACTAAAAGGCTAGTCGAACCAAAGCCACAATAATAAACACACCATACAAATAATGATATGAGAGAAATCATAGGTTAAGGAGAACATATCATGCAAAATCTCCATCACCTTTTTGAATACGATTTGTGTTGCGATATTGGTGGATAATTGATTTCTCTGAAAGTTAGGCAAATGTATGCACCCATCCTTTACCTTAAATCCCTTAACCCTATGAGATTGTGTTTCGCCCAAGATCACATATCTTAATCCTCTCAACCTAGGTTTCTCTTTGGAAGAGATTATCAAAGGTCTATGTGTAACTTCTCAATGATCGATGGCTATTGTGGGTTCCTCTTCTTCCTCCCCTCATTTTGCTTCTAGCTCCAACACATTGTAAGGTCTACATTTATGTACATTTATGTTCAACATGGAGTTTGTATGTATATTACCCTTTTATTATTGTGGCTAGTTGTTTAGCTCTTTTTTTTATTTTTTCAAATTAGTGATAGAACTTACTTTTGCACTCATTATCTATTTGCACTAATTGTACTTTCGAGTCCCATTGACCTACCATCTTGGACATTTGTGAGACATTAATTATCTAATATTATCTTATCTTAACTAAGTTTAATATATTATATTGTGTTTCAACTATTAATGTAAACCTTGTTTGTAACAAAAGAAGTAACCCATTCGCATACAAGGAAAAACAGTCTTGTTAGAAATCACTCCAAGATCAAAAAGATACATGGGACATTAAGAATTGTATCATAGTTGATGACTTCAATCTCGTCTCATTTGGCAAAGAAAAAACGAGAGTAACTCTGGTCCGAGATCCCTTTAGGGAACAAATGGAAGACCCCATATTGGGTGAACTATTCCAACCCAAACTTTGAAGCTTAAAATGCGGGTGTAAGTAGTAAAGGCATTTGAATGTTGTCATGATGTCTAGATCTATGTTGTTATTCCCAAGTCAAGATGCATGAAAACAACAAAGAAAATGTAGGGAAGCCCAAATTGGAGTTAAAAGGGATGTCAAAGAGTTTTGAAGGAATTAAAAGGTTCTATGGAAACCTTATAATAAGCAACTTAGAGATATCAAGGTAAAGGATAAATTAAATAAACTTTATCGTGCAATCTCATTTATCATACATGCAAATGACAAACATGAAAAAACTGGAAAAACATTAAATAAGCCTTCAAGACTTGTAGTAGATCATGTTTTGAAATACTTTGATGTAGGTAGATTGTGCACAAAATATCCTTGGACAAGTGTACTAGCATCCATACTACTCTCAAAGATCTTTGGGCACAATACACGCCTCCTCAAGAAAGTTATTTTAATCTCATGCACTCTTTAAAACGTTTTAAATAATAATACAACTATGCTTTTGTGGATTTTCCACATATATTAATGTGTTCTTTGTTGTTATACAATTCTAGAATCCATTCTTATTTTTCTATTTCAGCTAGGATAATTCCATTAGCATGGAGTCCATTACAAGGTTGCCTCAAATGCAAGGGAAACGCTCTATCTCTACAGTGGTTGATCGATTAACTAAGTAAGCCCATTTTATTTCCATGGATGCCCCTTACATATCCTCACAAATTGTTGAATGATTCATGTAACATGTCTACAAGTTACATGAATTTCCAAAGAACATAGTTGGAAACGATGGCTCATTATTTATAAGCCACTTTTCAAAATAATTAAACTTTTTGGTACAATGAATAGATGCTTATCGAGACGATGAAAGTAGGGCATTGCTATTGCCCACACCCGAGTTCAAGACTCCCCAACAACATGTTGCGCCTCATAGACCATTTGTGCTTGTGTTTCAATTGGGACAAGGTGCAAGTCATGGGCCACTTTGGCAAAATAGATACCTCCCACTCACCTTTGCTTAGTTGAAGTATTATGAATTGAATGCAATAAATCAACTGCGTTGATTGTCAATTGGGTCCAACCCAAGAAGTTGAGACAAGTGTTATTCTCGCCACCCAAGATCTATATTCCTACAAGTGAAATATTGAGCTCTTAATGAGTATATCGTTGTATTTGCCTTAAGCCCTAAAGAAATTGGTTTACCCTAGGTTCCATCCTCAAAAGAGGGGAAGTGCTCGACAACTTTCCCCGGGGTATGTATTTCGCGAAAAAGTCGACTATATTGATTATGATATTCCCATATTAGGTAAGGGCATGCTTATTATGTAAGGATAGGAGGAAGCTTTCAAAAAAACACTTTTTGTGCCACCTTCACTCTAATTACCAATTATCACTCTCAAACAAATGGACAGAGAGAGATTGCTAACAAATACCTAGAGGGATACTTGAGAAACTTTATTGCAACCCAATAGACTTCATGCCTAAAATGCTTGCATTTGGTCGAAAATTGGTAGAATACAACATATCACACATCCCATCCAAATGTTACCAATTAAATCCCTTTACAATTATGACCCAAAATGTTAGTTATTCATGATTTCCTTTAAAAGAGCCAACAATTGAAGAAGAATTTGAAATTGGCCCAATATATGATGAAACATAGCAGGAATTTGAGGTAGGCAAGTGGGTTTTCTTGAGATTACAGCATTATAAACAAAAATCTCTCAAAGGAAAATGGGGCAAAGAAACTTGCATGGACTTTATAAAATACTAATAGAAGGAAGGCAAGCTGTAACGAACTAACTTTAGGAACCCAAATGTGCATAACACCTTTTCTGTCCCACACTCGAAGAAATCAGTAGGACAAAACTTCATAAACTCAAATACCTTCCCACCTCTAAATGATGACAATTATGATATCCTAAATTCAAAACACATTTCAGTCACTTAGGGAAAGAAATGAATAATAAAGCATTGTTCAAGTACATCATTAATAGAGGTGTTTGCCCATGGAGTATGTTATGTGGTAAGTCCCAAAAATACTTCAACATATGACTCACTTGTTGTTTTAGGGTGAAACAGACACAAACTTGATGTCTAAAGACTATTCCAATGCCAACAATTGTGCCTAACACTAAAGAAAATTGAATTAGGGAAAGCCCAAACTACAGTTAGATGTGCTAGTATATAAATTAGGAAGAACTAAAAACCAGAAGGGCAACGTTAGAATAAGAGAACTTAGGGACATTAAGGTAAACTTTAATAGAATAAATCCTCTACCCTAAAGATAATTAAGCTAGAGGGAAGAGGAGAGGTGCCTAACTCCCTTTCGTCGATGCAATGTTTGCCTCAAACACTAAGAGGTTTCACTAGCATGTACGGTATGGCATAATGGTGGCACGAAAGGGTGACCAAAGACAATTGTGGTAGGGATGCAATATAAGCCCAAGCAACATTTGCACATCTAGTGGGGGGGGTTTTGTTGGGACAAGAGTATGGCAACAAGAAGGACAATAATGCAACTATGTAGGCAATGACATGATACAATATTAAATGCAAGCCTCTCCATCATTCTCGAAGAATCGAAGCGTTGCAATAAATTGTTGATTACAAATCTTTTATGTGTAAAACTCCCCGTGCTAGTTGATTCAAGGGGCCCTTGGGTTTCTAGCAAAAGGATACATAAAAGTGCAACAGCATGGTTACTTCCCTCTTGAAGAGATGTAGTTTCCCTATGAAAAGCACTAATATATTTGCAAGTTTCTAATGGATTTTAGCTTATGGGAGGTACATATTTCTCAGCATCCCTGAACAATGATGTAGATAAGGGCATTTGCTCACCATAGGCGTTTATCTTCTATCAACACACCTCAACAACACATTGCAGGTAACATTTATATGCTAGCAAGTTCTTTCATACCTAAGATTGTTCCTAGTGACACGTTGCTCCCTTGCATGACACCTTTTTATTTTGTAATGGGACAATTTTGACCACATTGTTTCTCTTGTTAACAAAACCATGCCACTCCCTTGCATGGATCTCTATGTTATGTAAGGGGATGTAGTACCTTTCAAGATTGCAATTTGCTAGTTTAAATCTTAGATTTGGAGGGGTGATTTGTTTTTACCCCTTGTATGTATAATATTTATATGGTTATATTAGTCTATATATAATATTTTTCATTTTCACATACCCCATATGGTACTCTATATTTATAAGAATATACTATAGACTAATATGTATGTGGTTGTATTAATCTATCTATAATATTGTCTAGACTAGAACAACCACATTAACATGGTTAGTGTATGTTGATAAGTAGCAAAAACAGTGAAAACCCAACGAACTGCAAAAATCCCAAGGGACATGAAAATACTACATTAAAACTCAAGAAACAAAGGGATCAAATAATAGACACAACAGACAAAACACTTGGTTCTTTAATATTTTTGTTATTTTAAGTTTATAACCTACTTTTTACTTAAGTCATCAACAAATCCCTAACCTGGCTTAGAATGTGGATGATAATGAAGCAAATATCTTATAAAAAAATGTAAAATTTCTCCCCAAAGCGAAGAAGAAAGCCTTTCATACCTGTTGTCCGCCAATTGCACACCAGCAGCAGAAATCTTCTGGAAGTTGTCTCCTCACTTAAGAAAGTGGGAGAGGTGTGACCTTGGAGGCAAGCAAAGAGCTAGATACTGTCACCTACTCCTAGTTTCCTTCGTTTAGGCTAACTCCTAACGAAGCCAAGGGTGGTAGTCCCTAACAAAGAGTTTTATGTGGCTCAATGTTGTTAAAGTGTTTTAAATGGTTACGGATGCGGATGGGTGTTGTTTAGGATTTATAGTGATTGAATGTGTTTGTTTATTATGAACTTGACACATAAGACAAAGCAATCCACATTGCTATCAACAGAATTAAAAGATAAACAATAATTCAAGACTTTATAAAGATGCATTCACAGATAAAAATTAAACAAGCCAAAGACAATTGATCCAAATATAACAGTTATGCATAAAATAATAGACCAATGCTTTATGGAGTCAGAGTACTGCAATGCGTAAAGAAATTAACAGCAAGTCTTGATATAAAGCTAGAGAATATTAAGTTGTGCAAGTGCTCTTGGTATATTTTAAGAATTTTAAGTGATCTTGCTTATGGTGTCAGCGAAGGATTATCAAGAGCCAAGAGAATGTTCCAAGTTTAATTTGTTGAAGACATGACTGCCCACCTAGTATCCCAAGCTGGTATCGCGAGGATTGACCAGCTAGCTGAGAAGCTTAGACAACGGGGAGTTCCAGCGCCTCTACTAAGAAGAACTTTAGGAAATTCTCTACAACGTCGGTGCGTTGGTTATTGGGTTTAAATTTTATTATGTTTCTCTTGAAAGATTAAAAATCCAATGTCGTTTCTGGGTACTCCGATTTTGAAGTCGATCAGAGCATACTCCGGCAAGGAGACAACGAAGTTAATTAATTATGGGGAAGTGAATGAAATTTTATTAAGTCGATTACTTAAGACTCTCCGACAAAGAGCGCTCTTAACATTGTCTTATGACAAAGGTTCAAGAGACTTACCTAATCTAAATGTCTAATGCAAGAATATGCAAGTCTAACATTGCTCTCCGATAGAGAGTGCTCTTGACTTGGGTTATGACAAGTTCAAGAAACTTAATTAATTAATTGATTAAACCCTAAGAAAAACAAAGCTAAACTACCCAAGAGTCTCTTTCAGGCTTTTTAAGGCCTTAATCGGAAAGCATGGGGGTAAGTAAAATTATATCAAAAAGGTAAACACACTTTGCATTCAGCTAAGTAAATAAACAAAGAAACATCTTTACTTTTATATTTTATGAATGATGAACTAATCAAAAATAAACTACCTTACTTTAACGAAAAAACAAACTTCTAATGATTATGAAATTATTCTATCCTATTCTACCTTTAGCAGTTTATTAAACAAAAAATCCAAGCATGACAAAGGGACGATACAAGCTTCCCCCAAATGGGGAAAGAGGGGTGTGGGAGCCGTAATCCCACTGGCTTTTTATTAATTTGTTTACAATGCTTGAAGTTTGGAGCCCTTTGTGATCTTGAGAATGTCTTCAAGGCAACCTGGAGAATGGGGATGAAGAAAGGGGAAAAAAGAATGTTTCTTGGAGCTTATATCTTTGATTTTTTGTCAGCATTCCCGCTGAACCTATCACGAAAAGAGAAAAACCAACGAGCTATTTTTCTGCAAAATGATGGATTAAACAATACAATACACTAACAAAATACACTTAGTACTTAAGCAAAGATAGGAACTTTATGCTACTTCAAGTATTAACTAGATCTAAGTAAAAATGCAAAAATTTTGACACTTCCTAGATCTAGAAATGAGAGCAAGTAAGATGCAAATGATTAACTTTATAAATCAGAATTTTACTTGCAAACATAAAGTGGAGAAATTGCAAAATTTTAATTTTAGGGTGAATAAAGAAGATAAAACCACTTGGATCTTGAATCCTTGAAACCACTTTGGATCCCAAATGGCATGCAGCTGCTAAACACGTATGCTTGGCTCCAAGAAAAGGAGATGCAACTTAGCTCAACGTTCTACTTGGTACGATGAAGTGATCTGCAGGCAAAAGGTTATACACTTGCCAAAACGAGGGTTAAATCATGTATTGTTTACTAAACAAATCACAAAAGCATGAAATATACCTGAATAAAACAATGCTCTTTAAGATTTCTGAAAGTAAATGGAATAAATAAGTAACTTGAAAGCTACAAATACCTATTCTTACGTGCTTTTATAAGCCCTCTAAAGCATATATTAATACCCACAAATTGGCAAAAACAAAGAAATTGAAATAATGTCACCTCATTAACCAAAACATATGCATCCAAGATCTACACAGCATGAGCCTCCAAAGCCCTTCTTTATTAGAAAATAGGTTGCATAAGAGCAACAAGCATAACAATATTTCACCAGAGGTTCTCTACATCAATCATCCACACCTAATAGAGCTCAAAGAGCCTTTATTTATACAAAGAGAGAAGGCTAAAACCCTCTAACCAAACTAAGAGTAACACCGGAGTAATTGAATGAGCTCGGCATAATGATTTGGAGTTGAACTGAGCTACAACTGAGTTGTAACTGAGTGCTGGAGTAATGAGGGGGGGTGAGGTGGCTCATCCTCCCTCGTAATGATCACCCAACCAATAGATAACCCACACTTCAACCAAAAACGGATTTGACCAAAGAGAGCAAATTTCTGACTGATAGTTCAACTATTACACTCCGATACTTGATCCGAAACTGACCGATATTGATTGGAATCATCATAAATGCTCTATGCCATGTCATTTAGCCTTTTATTTCACTGAATTCGGATTAATTTGGAGAGACTTGGATTTTCTCGAAACTAATCATTTTTATTAATTAATCAATATTTACCCCAAAACTGACTTTTTTTGAGAAAATATGAGTTATGTGGCCGAATGATGATCTAAAACTTGGTGCTAGCTGGCTGGCTGGTCATGAATGATTTTTGGCTTAAGGTTAGAGCCTTCAATCATTGAATTCGGGTTCCGGATGACCGACTTATTACAAATTGAATTTTTCCATTTAAATTATGGAAAAATTTAATTAAAAACTTAGAAAAAATTTTAAAATTAAAAATTAATTTTTGACGCGTCCGGAAAAAAAATTTCGGAAAATTTTTTGAGGGTCCTAGTGACCTAGGACATGACCATGCTCTATTCTAATAATGCCTAGTAGGTTTATATACACTTAGTTGGGCTCTAATAACCCCCCAAGGCCCAAAATTCAAAATCGGGCATTCCAACTTTGGAGGAAGCAGGAGAAAACCTCGTCAATTATACTCGGCTATAGGCAAAGCATAATTGTTAAAGGCAAAAAACTCTCTGGAATACCTTAGTTGAAATTCTACGTCTTAGGAGACCAAACCACTTAAAACACCCTACTAGCACATTTTATTACAAACCCCAAGGGGCCATGGTCAAAATTATTCAAATAAAAAACTAACTAGACAAAACTAGCTAGACATAAAGACGGATCAACTGATACACTGGAATCAAACATTGGTCATGTTTGTCAACCGACGGCTCCTCAGGTAACCCAACTAAATGCAAAATTAGTGGATAACATCTGGCTCCAACTATGGGACGTGTGCTCGATCTAATCTCTTATGCAAGGAGAGCATACAAGAACACCAAAATCTCTGGTTTCCATATCCTGTAAGAACATCTCAACTTGACAAGAAAAACCTTAATAGCACAAGTTTTATGAAAAATGTCCAATGATCCAAAAGTTGCTTTATTCAAAGAAATGACAAGACTTCATTGAAAAATTTATTTATTCCTAAGTACATAAAGAAAAACGCTAAGATAAACGCTCGCTTTAAGGAGCCTATTTTCCTACTCTAAGCATGATAAAAAAAAGGTTAGGTGTAATCATAAATCCAGTGTAGCCACCTAAGCATTTTATTAATATAAAAAGGTTTTGCCTTGTCTTTGGTTACCAACCAAAGTAAGGACACAATTTCCAAAAAATGCAAACCTACGTGATGATCCAAAATGGGCGGGCTGGATGGGGAATCATAGGCATGAATAATGGCGTCAAACTTCTTCCCAAACTGGTAGATGCTCGCGCAGGCTGCTTCTATCCATGACTAGATAGCGCTGATATACAAATCGAGATAATGCGGCAGGTCAACTACTCTATCATGTTGATCATCAAGGCTTATCAAATAATAACTTGTTGTATAAACCCCAAGCTGCTCCAAAACATAAGGAACATCTATATGTGAAGATAATGGCTGAGAAAAAACTACAACTAGTTGTGTCCCATCTGATTTGTCACTGCGCTGCTTTTTCAAATCCTTATTACCGATACTTATATACAATTCTGACTGATCATATGAAAACTCTGACTGCTCTTCCTTACAACTTTCATAAGTCTCAGAATAACAACTCCCCTTGCTGGACATATCATAGATGAGATTCTCAAAAATATTTTCAAAGGTATCATAGGTTGGATTTTCAATAAAAGTCCAATAGTCATCATCACCATCTATATCGGAGATGAGAGATGCCTCATCACTGGTATCAAGTCCCTGTCTACACTTCTCATTTTGCTCAAAACAATCTTCTTCAAAAAGCTGGGTTTCAAAGATATCACAGGGGACCCAACTTTCCAAATATTTGTCATCCGGTGGAGTGCATGGAGGAATCTCATCACATGAAACTTCTAAGATTGAACTTTTAATTAAAGTCTCGAAGTTATCATCCATCTCAGATGTAAGGGATTCTTCCTCACTTGTATCACATCCTTGGCTATATCCCTCCTCATGATCATAGTCATCTTCTTCAGAAAAAAGTTCACAAGGTAGTAAACCTTCCAAACTATCATCATTATGCTCATTTGTAGGATTAGTGCCAAAGTTTTTAGTGAGGTCATCCAATTGCTGACTATAATCTTCGACCTGACCCCGAGTTTATGTGGTGACAAGATGGAGCTGTCCAACTACGTTAATGTATTCAGGCTCTCTTGAATATTGTTTTGTCTCTCTCCAACTTTCTCCAGAAATATCATGCATGTCATCTACATAGTTGATGTACTCAGGCTCGCTTGATAATGCTTTAGGACCACAACCTTCTGGAAGACCATGCTCTTGAACATAGCATGCATAATAGCAAGAAGATTCTTCTTGAAGGTCTTCACATGCCCTACAAAATGGCATGGAAGTTTCAACCATGTTAGCAGCCTCTAGCTAATGAGGAGGCCTCTGCTCATGGTTGGGAGGCTGTCTTTGCCAAGTTGGCTTGGCAGGAAAGGTTCTAGGAGCAGGCTGAGTTTGAGTTCTTTCCATTGTTATCACCCTATTCTGTATCTCCTTCAGCTGCACTAAGTGTTTCTGTTCTGCTTCCTCCATGTTTTTCTTCATTTCCCTTTTCATTTCAATCATCTGCTTTTCATAAGCATCCTTCATAGCTGATAAAGGATCCTTATCTTTAGGTTCATTAATTTTCAAAGGTGTTGAAGACCTTGAATAACCCTGGAGGTTGAATTCACCTGATGACTGCATGTTCAAGTCAATTTTAATTGCCATTTCTTGAGCTTGGACCAAGTTAGCAGGCTCCTTGTCTCGTATCTGGTATTGCATTTTCCCACTAAGTGCCTCAATGTAATAGACCAGAATGGTTGGTGCAGTTGGGGCATAAGCAATAGGGATAACTTTTGACAATTCAGTGAACCTAGTATTGAACTCATCCATCATTTCAGTATCCTTCTTTTTTATGTTGGTCAGGGATGCAAGTTGATGCTGAGGTTCTTTCTTTTCACCGAACTTATTGGTGAAAGAGGTTTTGAAAGCAGCTAGAGTATCAAAAGCATTGTCTGGTAAATTGTTATACCAGTCGCCGGCTTTTCCATCCAAAGATAGAGCAAATAACTTCATGTATACATCATCATGTTGGCTAACAAGATCACTGACATAAGCATTGATGCATCTAGAAAAGTTCCTGAGGTGCATGGCGAAGGTAGTGGCATCAATGTCGGTATACATCAGGAGCTTCTCGACAGCTTTGTCTGGAAGATGGTGGGGTTGACCTGCTATCTGAGAAAAGTCGAGTTGAGTAAAATACTCACCCATTATGTCGAAAACACTAGTGTTAATGTTTTCTTGAGAATTAGTTTCTAGAAATAAACTATGGATCTCTGATAAAGACTGAGATCCGAGATCTTCAAGGATCCTACGAGAAGCAAGTTTATTTAGCCTCCTCCTATAAACCTTTTTAGGCTCAGGGATAAAACGAAGAAAACCTTTAGAGTTTCTTCTGGTTAAATACCTTGGTAAAATTAAAGACAGTGGAGTCGCCAGATGGATTTCAAGTCTAAGATCAGCGAGGTGATTAAACTAAAAATCTATCAAAAAGGTAAAAACTAGAAAAAACTAAGGTCGTCCAAGAACAAAAAATTTGTCCCTGGCAACGGCGCCAAAAGATGTTGTCCGCCGATTGCACACCAGCAGCAGAAATCTTCTGAAAGTTGTCTCCTCACTTAAGAAAGTGGGAGAGGTGTGACCTTGGGGGCAAGCACAAAGCTAGGTACTATCACCTACTCCTAGCTCCTTCGTTTAGGCTAACTCCTAACGAAGCCAAGGGGGTGGAGTTTTCTATGGCTCAATGTTGTTGAAGTGTCTTAAATAGTTACGGATGCGGATGGGTGTTGTTTAGGAGTTATAGTGATTGAATGTGTTTGTTTATTATGAACTTGACACATAAGACAAAGCAATCCACGTTGCTATCAAGAGAATTAAAAGATAAACAATAATTCAAGACTTTATAAAGATGCATTCATAGATAAAAATTAAACAAGCCAAAGACAATTGATCCAAATATAACAGTTATGCATAAAATAATAGACCAGTGCCTTATGGAGTCAGAGTACTGCAATGCGTAAAGAAATTAACAGCAAGTCTTGAAATAAAGCTAGTGAATATTAAGTTGTGCAAGTGCTCTTGGTATATTTTAAGGATTTTAAGTGATCTTGTTTATGGTGTCAGCGAAGAATTATCAAGAGCCTGAGAATGTTCCAAGTTTAATCTGTTGAAGACATGACGGCCGGCCCAGTATCCCAGGCCGGTATCGCAAGGATTGACCAGCTAGCTGTGAAGCTTAGACAACGGGGAGTTTCGACGCCTCTACTAAGAAGAACTTTAGAAAATTCTCTACAACGCACCGGCGTTGGTTATGGGGTTTAAATTTTATTATGTTTCTCTTGCAAGATTAAAAATCCAATGCCATTTCTGGGTACTCCAATTTTGAAGTTAGTCAGAGCATACTCCGGCAAGGAGACAACGAAGTTAATTAATTATGGGGGAGTGAATGAAATTTTATTAAGTCGATTAATTAAGACGGTGAAGTGATCTGCAGACAAAAACTTATACACTTGCCAAGACGGGGGTTAAATCATGTATTGTTTACTAAACAAATCACAAAAGCATGAAATATAGCTTAATAAAACAATGCTCTTTAAGATTTATGAAAGTAAATGGAATAAATAGGTAACTTGAACGCTACAAATACCTATTCTTACGTGCTTTTATAAGCCCTCTAAAGCATGTATTAATACCCACAAATTAGCAAAAGCAAAGAAATTGAAATAATGTCACCTCATTAACCGGAACATATAAATCCAAGATCTACGCAGCATGAGCCTCCAAAGCCTTTCTTTATTAAAAAATAGGTTGCATAAGAGCAACAAGCATTACAATATTTCACATGAGGTTCTCTACATCAATCATCCACACCTAATAGAGCTCAAAGAGCCTCTATTTATACAAAGAGAGAAGGCTAAAACCCTAAAACCAAACTAAGAGTAACATCGGAGTAATTGAATGAGCTCGACATGATGATTTGGAGTTGAACTGAGCTACAACTAAGTTGTAACTGAGTTGTCGCCGAGTGCTGGAGTAATGAGGGGGGGTGAGGTGGCTCATCCTCCCTCATGATGATCACCCAACCAATAGATAACCCACACTTCAACCAAAAACGGATTTGACCCGAGGGCAAATTTCTGACTGATAGTTCAACTGCTACACTTCGATACTTGATCTGACACTGACCGATATTGATTGGAAACATCATAAATGCTCCGTGCCATGTCATTTAGCCTTTTATTTCGCTGAATTCGGATTAATTTGGAGAGATTTGGATTTTCTCCAAAATAATCATTTTTATTAATTAATCAATATTTTCCCCAAAACTGACTTTTTTTGAGAAAATATGAGTTATGTGGCCGAATGATGATCTGAAACTTGGTGCTAGCTGGCTGGCTGGTCATGAATGATTTTTCGCTTAAGGTTAGAGCCTTCAATCACTGAATTCAGGTTCCGGATGACTGACTTATTACAAATTGAATTTTTCCATTTAAATCATGGAAAATTCTAATTAAAAACTTAAGAAAAATTTAAAAATTAAAAAATAATTTTTGACCCGTCCGGTAAAAAAATTTTAGAAAAAATTTTGAGGGTCCTAGTGACTTAGGACATGACCATGCTCTATTCTAATAATGCCTAGTAGGTTTATATACACTTAGTTGGGCTCTAATAACCCCCCAAGGCCCAAAATTCAAAATCGAGCATTCTAGCTTTGGAGGAAGCGAGAGAAAACCTCGTCAATTATACTCGGCTATAGGCAAAACATAATTTTCATGGGCAAAAAACTCCCTGGAATACCTTAGTTGAAATTCTATGTCTTAGGAGACCGAACCACTCAAAACACCCTACTAGCACATTTTATTACAAACCTCGCGGGGCCATGGTCAAAATTATTCAAATAAAAAACTGGCTAGACATAAAGGCAGATCAACTGATACATTGGAATCAAACATTGGTCATGTTTGTCAACCAGCGGCTCCTCAGGTAACCCAACTAAGTGCAAAATTAGTGGATAACAATACCTAAGATAATTCTTAATGACATGTTGCTCCCTTGGATGGCACCTTTTGCTTTGTAAAGGGAAAATTCTGACCATGTGGTTGCTTTTCTTAACAAGACCATGCAACTCCCTTGGATTGATCTCTATGATTTGTTTTTGCCCCCATATATGTATTATATTTATATTGTTGCATTAGTCTACATAAAATCATTTTCATTTTCACATACCCCATATAGTAGTATATAATATATATAATAGACTAATCTTTTTAGTTGTATTAGTCTATACATAATATTATATAGACTTAAACAACCAACTTTTCCCAACTCAAATATAGAGGTTGGTCAAGACCAAAATATGAATAGTGGGTTTATGGATAATCAACTCAATACAAGATTGGTCATGGCTAAAATATGAAGAAGAGTGTGTTTATAAATACCCAGACCCTTATAGGTTGGTTTATGAATACCCAACTCAAATGCACTTGAGAGCAGTCTAAGAATGGATTTATGGATACCCAACTCAAATACATAGCTCAATTGTGGTCCAAATACAAAGGTAAGTGGGTTTATGCCAAATGTTTTAAAACTCAAACTTGGACTCGTAATCAGTCGAGGGTCAGCTCGAACTCGAACTAGGTAATGAATAGGTAATGACTCAGTCGATTTGAATTTAATGACTCAGTTTACTCACAAATACATAAAATATTTAAACTTTAAAGAAAAACAATATCTAAAGATTCCAATCCATGATTTGAAAGCATTAGAGACAAAATATCCAAAGCTTGCTCATGTATATACCAATGTTGCATGACTTGGACTCGACAAAGACTCGGTTGGCATATGAGCCGTCGACTCGAGATAAACTCGAGAAAGACTCGAGACCGACTCGACAAGACTCGACAATAGGAAAAAAAATACGGTACAATTTGGGCACAAAATAGAGGTTAAAGGCATTTCCAATCCATACAAGTTATAAACTACAATCTATGCAATAATTCATAACATTATCTCATAAACACAATCATTTTTTGTATGCAAAAATTTAAATAGTGATCATAGATTCATGAATCATAAGCCATAGTGGTCATAAACCATAAACCATTTACCATAAAGGATATACCATAGTGATTTACAAATCAAAAATGGCAACAAGTTCAAAATTCAGTCTCATAACATAAATAGAAAACCATAATAGACAATATCTCCATGTACTCGAGTCTCATGCCTAACCACGAGTACACCTACGATAAGCCCTCGAGGAGCTAGTGCCAACATCTGCAGACTGAAGCAACTGTGAAGCAGGTGTATTTGGAGTTTCCATTTGAGAATATGGCAAACTAGAGAGATCTTGAGTCTCTTCATCAAGCCAACTCAAATCATCAGGGAATTCCTCCTCCACAACCCACTCAGACTCTAAATCAATATCATCCAATAAAATTGGATTTAGGTCCTTTGGTTGCATTTGTTTTGTGAGCATTCAAAGGTTGTAGTAGATGAAAACCAACTTCTCCAACCTCTCATGCTCCAACTTGTTCTGTTTTTTGTGGTGGATGTGCTCAAATACCTACCAATTGCACTCACAACCTGAAGCGCTGCAAGGTTGACTTAGCACTTTGATGGCAAATTCTTGTAATTATGGTGCCTCAAAGCCACAATCTATCCACCAATGAGCTGAAAAAAAATAAAAACATAAAAAATTACAAGTTTTGCAATGCCAAAATTGAAGAAGATAACTAGCAAATTTACAAGCTAAGTTCTAAGTTCTAACAATTTAGTTTATACAAATTGAATCTTACATGCATTTTCTTGTCTTTGAGACATTGGGTTGAGCTAAATCCAAACATGCCAGATGCTTCTTTGTACATATCACGTTGCAAGTTGATTTTGTCCTAAATTATTGGATCTGAGGACATCTTCTCAATGCATATCATGACACCTCTCATCACCACATGATCTCTTTGAATGCTAGAGTCTGCATTATAGGATAAGCTCAGATTGAGATATGATCCTGCTGCATGCAATGGTGAATGTAGTTGCATGTTCCACCTGGAATCAATAATCTGCCATTTAGGGAGATATTTTGATGAATCCCCCTTGTAGACAGTCTCGATGACCTCTTTGGCCTTATCCATGCCCTCATAGATGTATCCCATTGCAGGTTTCTCTCCATCCATGATCCTCAAGACTTTTTCAAGTGGCTCAGTGAAGATGACCATTTAATTGACTTTCTCCCACAAACCATCTCCTAAGAGAGACAGCTTCACAGCAACTGCATCTGGCTTTGTGTTATCTTTCCAATATATCCATTCCTAGCTACAAAACATCTATCTCAAAGATTGGTACTCATTCAAAAGGCTTTGGAGGGAAAGAAAGGTTGTGGAAAACCGTGTGATAGCAGGGAAACTCATTTCACCTTGTGTGTATTCCCTCATAAAGTTCAAGATCCAAGCATGGTTATAGATATACTTGGTTATTTGTTTGCACTCTTGCACAACAGCTTGCACCCATTCCATCTTCCTGATGTCCTCCAGCATCAAGTCTATGCAATGGGCAGCACAGAAGGAAAAGAAAGGTTGTGGCAAACCATGTGATAACAAGGCAACTGAGTTCACCCTGTGTGTATTCCCTCATAAAGTTCAAGACCCAAGCATGGTTATAGATATACTTGGTTATTTGTTTGCACTCTTGCACAACAGCTTGCACCCATTCCATCTTCCTAATGTCCTCTAGCATCAAGTCTATGCAATGGGCAGCACATTGAGTCCAAAAGATGGTGGGATATTTTGCAGAAAGAAACCTTCCGGCTGCCACATAATTTGCAGCGTCGTCTGTGACTACCTAGACAACATTTGCCACCCCAACTTCCTCCACAACATCAACCAACAATGAAAAAATCAGATGTGCATCCTTTACATGCGAGGATGCATCAATGGATTTTAGGAACACGGTTCCTTTAGGGCAAGCTATAACAAAATTTATGATTGTTCTGCCCCTTTGATTTGTCCACCCATCAGACCAAAATGTGCAACCTGTAAACTTCCATGACCTTTTAATAGTCTCCAATTGTTCCTTAACGCACTCGAGCTCCTCATCTAACTCTTTCTCCATAAGTGCATTATAGGAGGGGGCTTTGTACCCAGGAGCAAAACTTGCAATGGCATCTACCATGGGATGATAAAAATAAGACTTCGCATAGTTAAATGAAAGGTCGTTATGGTACCAAAACCTCCTCACTGCCATATCTACCTCTTTCCTCTTCTTTTCATTGAAGCTCTCCAAGGATGGCTAAGATCCTGGAGTTGTACAAGGATGGAAGAAAGAAGAAGTTACACTTCTTTTTGCTGCAATAGCGGATGTGGACCCCCTATACTTGGAGTTGCATCCGATGGTCCCATTGAAGATCTTCCTATCATAGAAGTTTCAAACTTGTGTCTTCTCGTCTTTTCAGACTGTTCTCTAATGGCATCCAAAGCAGCTACCATTTCAATTGTGACTTCATCGAGGCATTTGTCACAAACCACCACATCTTTGCAAACAATTCTTGCTATACTGTACTTCAACCTGTTTATGCCCCCAAACATTTGGGTGGAGCAGAAATTGCAAATGACCCTGTGGTCATCATTGGGATTCACCCGGACACAATACTTTCATGTCAGATCAAGAGGCCTTCTAGCCTTAGGTGCCATGTAATCTGGATTCTAGATTGCAAAAAAAATGGTCTATTAAATTTTAATATTCTAAATTCATATTTTAAATTTTTTTAATTGCTTAAACTATAAAGAATTTAAAAAAATTTGTGACCCTGTGGGCTTAGTAGAGTGTTACTGAGTAGAGTACTCTACTCAGCCCACAGGCCCTGTGGCTGAGTATCTCAACCACACAGGTGCCACACCCCTGTGTTGTTGAGATACTCAGCCACAGGGCTTTTAAGTTATGCCCATAAAAAATTAAATAATTATAATTTAAAATTTAATTTTAAAATTAGTTACAATTAAAATTTTAAAACACAATGAAATGATATTACAATTTATTAATTTATAACATAAATAAAATATAAAATAAAATAAAAAAACAAGGTGATACTACGTTAAATTTAGTAATTTTTTTATAATTTCCATTGATTTTAAATTTTAAAATTTAAATATCTTATGAGTTATAAGTTTCGAAGGGAAAATTCCCTGTGGTTGAGTATCTCAACCACACAGGGGACTGTGGGCTGAGATACTCAGCCCACAGGGCCTGTGGGCTGGGTAGTGGCTGAGAGTTTGAGACTACTCATCCCACAGGCCCTGTGGCTGAGTATCTCAACCAACAGTCCCCTATGTGGCTGAGATACTCAGCCACAGGAATTTGACCATTGAAACTTAGAAGTTAGAACTTATAAAATATTTAAAATTGAAATGAATAATCAAAAAAAAATTCAAAAAATTACATATTATTTTATTAAACTATATCAAAAATAAAATTTAAAAAAACAATGTTACTAACCTGGAAAGACTGAGTCGACCAACGAATGCAACGAGACTGAGCCGAACAATTTTGAACTTGAGAGTGGAGAAATTGAGCCGACCAATGAATGTAGGGAGAAAGGTGAAAACCACCAGCGAAGCACCGACGACTCGTGAGCATAGTGCAGACCCTCATCCACGACCAACAACGACCTCCACAGCGACTGAAAGTCTGATCGAAGTTTCTTTTCAGCGATTGATTGGCTAAATAGGAGTGATTTATAACCTCTACGACGTCTCTTTTCCCTCCAAATTTCGCGTCTGCAGGGTTCATTTCGTGTCCGCGGGGTACATTTCCAAGCAAGTCTGAGCCAGGTCACACGAGTCCGTCGAGTTTTTGGGTTCTCTCGAGTATGGGACGAGTCTCTATTGATTACTCGTGGTAGGGTTCCACTCGCGAGTCTTCCGCAAGTCATGCGTCACTGGTATATACCATATAAGGGTGAATATATAAAAATGGCATGAAGTGCATTGTGTAACAATGCAATGCATATCTGAAACAAAATACATAATCAATGAGGCCTAAATGGCCTATAGAGTCCAAAAAAGAACACGCTATGATGCCACTAAATCATACATCATACATCTGACTATATATCATACATGTCATTAATCAACATGATCAATAATCAAACTCATCACCACTGCTAGTACTAGAAGTAAAACTAGAATCAAAACTAGCAATGGCATCATCATCTGGCTCAAGCTTGAACTCCTCAAGGCCATCTACAACTACAGTAGTAGCAGTACTAGTTGAACGCCTAGATGCCCGAGGTTAGGGTTCACCTTATAGCTTTAGGGTAAGGGTTAGATTCTAAGTTGCAAAAAACGAGGAAACGGGGACAAGTTTTTCGATGAGCAAGGACATTTGAAAATTAATGTGAAACATAAATCACAAAACATATATGTCAACAAATCATTGCTTATATTGGAACCCTATTCATCAATAGCACCCTATGCCTCCCTCGTCTAGGCTCTAGTGCTTGCGTCTACCTTGAACTATGTTACGTGGAAGCAAGCGCCCCCCCCTCCCTTCGCCTCCACTCCCAAAGCTCGCTTCTTAAGGAAGCGTCCATGAAGCGCTAGAGAAGCACGCTTCCTAAACACTCCCATATGGGAGCGTTTTCAGAAAGCTTGCTTCCTTACAAGAAAAGCACTCCCTCTTTTTTTTCAATTTTTCTTAAAAAAAACAAAAAGTTAAATGATGGCTGGGGAGGACTAACCCTAGGTCCATACTAATGCTATATAAAGGAGGAAAAGCCTACTCTAATAGCAAAAAACCTAACCTTAGTAATTATCAATAGCACTAAAAGGTAATATTAAGTTCTTAAAGTAAAAGTTTGCATTCTCCTTGTCTTTGAGAGGATGTCAACTTTTACTTAAATTTTCAACATTAGCTTTAATTGTTTCGGGATGTATGAGAGTGGTTCCAACCTCATCGGATTTTAGGATTGCAATGTTTCCACTAAGTTCGATTATGCATGAGGGCATGGGATTGGCATTTAATCAAACACATCAACCCCTCTATGTACCTTGATGTTGGTGGTGTTGATTGTTTAGATTGATGTTGGTGGCCTCAAAACTAGTTTTTAAAGAATCCCTAGTTTATACTATATAGTAGGCTATATATCCTAGTTTATAGCTTATTTATTGGTGGCCTCAAAACTAGTTTTTGAAAATCCCTAGTTTATAACCTATTTATTGAAGAATCCCTAGTTTATAGCCTATGTATATATTGAAAATTTGAAGCTTTAAGGTTGATGTTATGGATACTAGACCTAAGGTTGACGAATTCACTACTAGACGCTTGATGATTGAAGAATGATGTTATATGGCATTATGGTCTATTTCATATTTTTATGCTTTACATAACTAATTCAACATTCTACATGCATTTGTTGACATATGTGCATCAAAATATATAAAAATATATATATTGTATAAAAAATGCTTCCAAACCAGAAGCTTTTGAAAATTTCGCTTTTCATTGCCGCTTCTCGCTTTCACTCCCACTCCCAAGTAACCTTGACCTTGAATCTCAAAGTTGTTCCTCCAAAGACATTTGTCAACTACTCAACACCCTACAATTTTGATGAAACTTCCTAACCCAATCATTAAAACAAGGTAGAAAAAACTTCCCATACTTAACAAGCAACTTTGCTTGAGTGAAGAGTACATTTTTATTAAGGTCGTGATAAAGGAGTTCAACAACTAACACCACCAACATCAAGGTATATAGAAGGGTTGATGAGTTTGATTAAATGCCAATCCCTTACCCTCATATGATAGAATTTGGTGGAAACTTTGCAATCCTGAAACCCTGAAAAACTATTAAGTATGTTGAATTATGAAATGGGATCTAAAATTCTACTATTTGCATATAAAGTCCAATGAGGTTGGAGCCACTCTCAAACATCCTGAAACAATGAATGGTAATGTTAAAAATTTAAGTAAAAGGATAGAAAATATAAGGAGTGTCACTTTTACTTTAAACACTTAATATTATCATTTAGTATTACCAAATACTACTAAGCAACTGAACAAAACAGATTTTTTTTACAATCAACTCAATCGGTTTAGGTCGGCTCACCTGAGTTAACCGGTTCAGTACCGAACCAGTCACCTGATCTAGTTTGAAGGCTTGGTCGGCTTGATGGAGGGTCAACTCGACCGAGTCCGAGTTGACCAATTTTTAAAATAGAGTAATATGGATATGTAGCTCAAAATAGGGTTTTGGCCTTATTCACAACACAACCCCTCAATTTGAGCAAAAGGCATTAGAGAGAAAGCATTTTATCACAACTTCCCACTTGTTACCCCCATTTTGCATGGGTGTCCACATGTGAATTGTTTTCACATCTTTAACAGGGGCTACATATTGATTAAGTTATCGATGACCAAGAGTCCTCAAGGGTTGACAGGTTTATGAAGCTATGGATGGCCTAGAGTCTTGATGCTAGATTATTGTATAATGTTAAGATGGTGTTAATGATGCCCTAACATACGGTTTTCATGATATTTTGGGGCTTGTAGCTATGGGATGTGAATGATATTGGTTTTCTTTTCATGTGGATGATTGTTGATGAGATTGTATAATAATGTCACATTTCACTCTCATGACAACTACTTGTGTGTTGGCCATCTTTTCATAGAGCACCCTAACTTATGGGGTTTGATTTAAACTTGAGGATGTATCATTGGTGATTTTCAATAGAGCAATCTCTCTTCTAGCATTTGTATGATGATTTAACCTCTCATTTCCCTTGGAACGTTCTATTGGTTGAGCTTGATGTAGCACCTTGATGACTTTGATCATCTCCTTGTAAAGTGCCCTACCTTACAATTTATGCTTAGCCTTAAGGTATCATGTATGATCATCCCAACAACAATGTCAGGGCATTGTAGCCATCTCTCATCTAAACTCAAGAAATCGACCTCTTTACTCAAAATTTGAATAACATTATGACAACTTCAAACTTCACAATGGAAACATGTGTTGACTCCATAAGTTGCAATTTGGAATGCATTTTTGTAGTAGATTTTCCATCACTCTTAGGAGAGTTTCCTATTGCAGTGCATGCCTCAAGATGTCGGTATTTCAAATTTATCCTAAAGCATCTTTAGTAGCCAACAATCAAGGCAATTCTTCAGCATAATTGTACTAATAAATCTCAAATATCTAGGGCAAAATTGGTTGCAGATTGGATAATGAATTATGGAAAAAACAACGTATTTTGGGCATGGCATGGGCTGCAATTCAATCAAATGAACTGAAAGCATTTATTGTAGCAATATGTGTTGATCTTTGGTCCTATTTTCATGCAACCATTCCTCTAATCAAATCTAGACTGGTCCAAATGATTTATTCTAGTGCTAAAGGGAACATTAAAATGTTGAATGGGAGCATATTTGTCAATATCTTAAAGTTTGACCTGTGCACATGAAACTTAGGGCCGACCATCACATATGAAGCCCAAGGCCAACCAATGTCAAAGATCAGTAATTTCTAATCTTTATTTCCAAGATGAAGAGCATTTTGTTGATCCATCTTGTGGCAAATATGTCTTTTGCAGTTTCTTCAATAAGGAAGTATTTGACCCCTTCTCCATTTCCAAATTTAAAGCAAAGGTGGAAGAGATCTATGGGCAGCCATATGTAAGCATGTTGTTTCTAGCCTCGAGTGTTGTTTAAAAGGTATTTCAAGCCAAGAAAAAATGAAATCTTTATAACCAACAATGAGGGAAATCTATGGCAACGTTGAGGAGCTTTTCATTTTGGAGGTTGCTTTCACATTTCTTTGTGTCATTTACTGCAAGGTCATCTACCTTTGGAGGGATGCTTGCATCATTAATCATGCCTTTCAATTGGAGCATTCACCTTGGAAGAGGGTTTGCACCCATCCCAATGGAAGGTTTTGCTTGGGTGGTCTTACTTACACATCCTCCTATGATAGTCGTTTGGAGCATTCACCTTAGAGGGTTGCCTTGGCTTATTTCCTAGTTTGATTGATGGAACACTCTCACATGAAGGTTGCTTGGATATATTTCTATGTTGTTGTTTAGGTGGAACGTTAAGGCTTCCAAACCCTAGATCTAGGGTATACACTTGTTGTTTGAGGAGCATTCACTTTTGGAATATTGTTTGCATGGTCATACACCCTATTTTGAGGAGAGTGATCTCTTTATGAGGCATCTATTGAATATTTGGAGGAGGGTTCTACTTTTTGGAGGGTTTTGTGCTTGCTTGTTGGAACATTTCTCCTTGGAGACACCTTACATCACTCTTTCATGCTACTTATGGAGCTAACGCACATGTTTGGAGGGGTTATCACATGGATTTGAGATATTTCCACATTTGGAGTAGATCTAGGGGTTAAACCCTAGGCCTAGGGTTTCCTCCTTGATTCTTCGACCTTTTCCTTGGAGCACTAGCCTCTCGAGAGCCTTTGGAGGCAAGATCGTGGTCCTTAACTTGGTATTTGTTCCTTGCTTCATGGAGGCAACTTTCTTCTTGGGCCTTATCTTTCTCTTGGATATTGTACTTGTAGCTTTGTCCACCCTACTTCATGCATATTTCATGGTTGTAGTTAGAATTTGTTAGGATTTGTTGGAAGATATTCGTTGTTTATTCATTCTCGAGCTAGATCTTGGGTTTTGGACTTGTTTATTCATATTTTATTGTAAAATGGGTAGAACTACAATGTATATAAAGGTTGGTTCTCTCATTTTTTCGTCATGCTCTGATTTTGAGAGTTCCCTCTCTTTTAGAGCTTTACTGTCATATTTTCCATGGTGCAACTTGAAGTGTAAGGGTTTCTTCTCCATTCAAAGTGTGGCATCCTTGTTCATCTTTCTAAATGTTGCTACTGAATTGTAGAATAACTAGAACTTGTTAATTGTGGCCAATTGAAAGGGTAACTTGCCTCATTGGATGGGGTTTATGTAAAAGTGTTTCCTCTAGATTCCCTTTGTTGTCATATGCATAAATGTATTAATATTGCATCTATCATCTATCTATAATTGTTGCTTTCTAATAATTCATAAGTCACACCCTAGTTAGCAATGCTTTGATACGACACCGTTCTTGGGTACTCCTAGCGAATTTCTACATTCAATTTTCAACATGTTCTTATTTAATTATGATATGTGAATGCAGCACTAAATTCCCTAACCCTTCATGAACTCGCCCCTTCCTTGGACTAGCCTCCATGGACTCCATTTGCCCTATTGATTAACACTAGCCTTCATGGTCCTCCCATCATCCTTTTTATTTTCCTATACTATAACAACAAAACTATTTTGCTAAGCTATCTCTTCAAATCACCTTGATCTTCCATTGCCATAGGCTAGCAATCCTATCATAAGGAAGCCTCCCTTGAGTAGGAGAGCCCATCTAAAGTGTAGAGAGGTAGTTGTTGAGGTGACAATAGGTAACACCTCTAGTTTGGGGTTGGGCTAGCATTGTTCTTTTCGGATTTTTTTATCGCACATGATAGTTTGAGTTCTAACACCCCCTTAATGTTGAACGCAGGCCACATAGAGAACGCATATCTTATAACCCCCATTGAATGCTATACCTCCAATACCAACAAGATTCTACAACCAAATTAAGGTAGCCTCTAGCAGAGGTATAGAAGAAGGATCCTCTAAAGCATGTTGATCAATTGAAATTATGAAAGATCACATGATTTGTACCTCATAGTAGACGTGCAAAGGGTAGTACATCCAAAAAGGATCGCTATTATAGCGTGGATGGATCAAATCCAATAGAATCATCTATTAAAAAATATTGGGATAGATCCTATAGACCTATGAATAAAGACTGCATCAAGAAAGGTGAGAATAAGTTGAGAAACATCTAAAAAACATGTAGGTAAAATCATGCATATCAATGAATAAACACTACATCAAGGAAGGTGAGAATGCACTTTAGCTCCCTCATAAGAACAAGTTGTCATATGCTTGAAAATGTCACTATAATAATAATGATAATAATCTAATTTAAGGTCACATCTTAGCCAAACGTCAAATCGATATATGAGACCCCCATATGAACCAACTCCAATAACTAAGAGGCAAGCCTCACATCACAATAAAACAAACCATCCACTCGCAAAGCACCAACTCTTGGAACATAAACAATGTCTACTAATATGGCCAGGTCAATAATGAAATCGTCACATTCTAGAATAGGTAAGGCCCAATCGGCAAAATGCACCATAAGGAAAATCCAACAAGCCCAACAGCAATGTAGAAGAAGTCTCTATAGAAGGTACATCAATAAGGAGGTATATCAAATGTCAGAGAAAGGTCCACTATGATAGGTTGAGAATCATGCATAAAAGAATGTTCGAAAAGAGGCATTAGAAATGATCCTAGAAGACCATGAATAGAAAATCCATCAAATATAGCATTATACTAGAAGGATCACATAGATAGTATCACAAAATATGGGCCCGTGTACTTGATCCAAGAAACCTAAAAAGCAAAATTGATGAAGTTGGACCTTAATCAAGGGTTTGGCACAATAGATCTGTCAAGCCAAGACAATAACTCCAAGGATGAATCTTCCATTGAAGGAAGTGTTTATTTATACACAATAGCAGAAACTCTTGGATTTGCATATTCCAAGCAGTTACATGACTCTTCACATTCATATTTACAATATTTACAAAATCTCCTATAATCCCCTAGAATTATGTGTTCAACAAGATCAAACCCATACGCAAAGTGCACAGCTAGATGAACAATTTAAACCCCCTCAACAAGGATCTAAAAAATCCTTGTTGCAAACTACTACTTTTGCCACCTCTTCAGTCCCTTGAAGGCAAGTCAAATAGAACTTGATGATACAACTCTCCATATAACAACTATATTGCATATAGAGTTCTTTTGTATCGGATCTGCCCAAACATAAGTAGCCTTGTTAAATAGCACAAAGAGCCATTCTGACGTCATCATGTTCATCAAATAAGGCGGCTCTGTAAAGTATTCACAGAACCAAAGAACAAAATGATACCAACTCTTCCAAGAAATCTGAAATGTATTTTTTCTATATTTAGGGAAGCCCAAGCCTTAGCCAAAAACAAAGCCCTTGAAAAATATTACTGAAAACAAACAAGAAGATAACGCTCAATTTTGAAGAGATGATTTAGAAACGCTAAAGCCACAGCCCTTTGGGCAATGCGTTTAGCCAAAAATCTTTGGATCACCTTTAGATAAAAAAATCTGGAAACCCCAGTTCTGCAGCCTTTAGAGAAATACCAGTAGCCAAAGATTTCCAAAATACTAAAAAAAAATTCTAAAATAAATCAGCAAATAAACCTAATGCTGTGCACACCAATCTATGGACACAATCCCTGTAAACAGTGCAGCAAACAAGCTCCAGCAACCCTAAAATACATATTTTCCACCCAGAAAAACAGCTGAACGATGTAGTGCTTCTAGGCTTAAAAACACTTATATTAGAGTCTTAGCTCAATGATTCAAAAAGATGATTTACAAATGAGGTTTGAATTATGTATTTTTACACAACTCACGTACGGCATCCTCCCAAGAGGGGTTATGGGCCCACATACGTATGGTGCACTCCCCAAGCGGGTTATTAAGCCTACATATCAAAGTTAATAGTTAAATCTTAACCATAACTTGGTAATACAATAAAAAATCACATTAATGGCACCAACAGTAAGAATCGGCCATAGCCAAATATGAAGGTCACATCATTCTCAACAATAATAAACAAAATAATAACAGAAATTCTGCAATATATTTGTTCTGCTGAGATATATGAATCCATTACTTATAATTTCAGCTCCAGAAAGTTACATAAGTAGGCAGCACATAACAAAAATAATCATGTTAATCCAGTCATAATAACCAATGGATCAATGCACAGCACATGAGCCTAATATTGGAAATGTACAGATAGGGAAAACAATATAACGAACATAAAATGTAAGAAACAAGTGCAGCATTGAGAGAGCTCATGCAGCACACGTGACACGACAATAAACATCCTAACCAATGGGTCGAATCTCAACTTTTTGGCCCAATGTAGTAATAAATAAAAATGGTCATTTCATTGTGGTAACCAAATCAAGCTAAACAATGGATCAATATATTAGAAGGCTAACGCTTCCGGTTTCCAAGGGCAGAAAGATCTAAATTAGATATGAGAATTAATAAACAAAAATGCAGCAATAAGAGGATGTACATAGCACTCAGACCACTTATCATGCTAACCATATCATGAAAAGCAATTGGTCACCCCTCAACTTTATAGTCTCAATGTTGGAAATCTCCAAAAAGCAGAAAGGACTAAGCATGAAACTTGAGAAATCAAATGCAGAGGAAACACACCTTGCACACAATAATAATACTACTAGCTGAAACACAGCAACAAATTCAGAGACAGTTCATCTGTCTGGGAATGGATGATCTTGTCTGGGCATCTTGTTTGGGCTGCCAGAGTTGCTTTCTGATTTCATGGCATAGATGTTGGGGCAAAAAAATGCAACATTTCAAGGGCAAAATTAGAACGGCACAAATGACAAACAATTCAATACATGGCACATGCCTGAGGCCTGAGGTTGTAAATTTGAAAACAAAGGAAATATAAATAAATATAAAAATTCAGAAAATAAATTGCAACATTAGAAGACTAAACGTAGCACACAACAATTACCACAATGACAGAATCAAGGTAGCCAATGGGCCGAGGTATAACCCATTTGGCCTAATGTTGCAAATACCTAAAAGGAGATACAGCTTATAACACTAATACACAACCACTAATCACCCTAAACCAACCATGGTAACCAACGGATTAGTAAATAAACTAGAGGTCTAGTATCAGATATCCACTATCAGATATCGAAATTCAGTGATTTTAAGTAAAATGCATATTCATATGTATGTCCTGACAGTATAACATTTCAGAGCGCCAAATGCTATTTTTCCTGTTCAGCAGCACATTGACCAGGAAGTGCTTTCTGTGTGTGTTTCAATGGTTTATTACTTATATCTGAGCCCAGCCAACTCACTAAAATGAATGAAACAAGAGTAAACAATCAAGTCAAATCCCATGGGCTATTGGTTTTCTAGGACCCTATTGTCTATTTAGCATTTCTTAAAAATTTACAAACCAACCTGAAGGCACCCTAGAGATTTGCTGCGTAGACGAAGCTGAACATGCGCCATCTTTGCTGCCCTCCAATCTCTTCAAAACCCTCTCCCCTTTAAAGGTCCCATAACATGAAAAGCAACTCATCTCTTCTCTCTCTCTCTGTCTTGGCGCAATGTGAGATACTAATATCGTCCACGCTAATTCCTAGTCACCTCGCCCCTTGCACGCTCTAACCCATTTCGAGAACCTCTTTTTGGAAGACACCCATATGGCCGCAACAACTCCGTCTCAACGAATTTGAACCTGTGCCGTTCAGACCATCCCGAGGACAGCTACTAAGAAATGGCCATATAGTCAAAACGGCTCCGATTGAAAAAAATCCAATGAGGGCAAACGGATTAACTTCAACGAATCCACGTTTACCTTCACACTCGAAGATCCACACTGGCAGACCATCAAAACCACTTTGCAGTAACAAGCAAAATCCCTGTATTTCCACTCGGCAGGGTCGCGATGGTGTTTTCCAGCTCTTGGGGTCTTCGAGAAACCGCCTCAAAGAATTCCCTCTCCTCTCCCCTATTTTTTCTCCTTTCATTCGCATTTGTTGGGGACAAAGGGACCGGTCACCGCGCGGTTAACTGCTCGGTCCTTCACGCGGGAAACGACGGCATGGCCGATTTCACTCCGGTTAAATGCGCAGCATACCTTGTTCCAACAGGGTATTAAACGGCGCTAACTTTGACGCCGACCTAACGCTGTCTCTTACAATTAAAATAAAAAAAATAAATTTAAAAAGTGAGAAACCTCTTATTCTTGATTACGTCACGACGGAGAAACACATGATCAGGTTGACCCAAAGACAAGAAAACAAAACAAAATTCCGCACACTAACAACCATGTCATGGTTTTTTCGCTTTTGCTTTGCTTTACTGTTTTCTTGGTGGACTATAACACCTACAGCTACACATGTCCTTTATGCCTTCCACCTCCTTTTTGACCTTTTCCACTCTAACATGTCTTCTTTCACTCATGTACCTCAATGCTCTTACACTGTTCATATTAACAAGCAGCTTAGGTGGCATATTTTTGAAAAACTTTAAGATGGTTTTTCCAATTATAATTTTTTTAGATTTTTTATGGCCAAGTTTAATAGTGTTGTTAATATTTGAGGCTGGTTGGTATTTGAGGAGTTTCACTGTGAAGTGGTTTAAGGTTTATTCGATAGTGGTGGTAAAAAGATACCAAAGAAAACAACTATAGTGATTATTTGAATGATCCAAACAAATAAAATCTTAATATTTTTAATTCAAAACATATTTATGATTATAATTTTTTAATTTAAAATATCAAATATAAAATTTATAAGTTATTAATTATTTATTTTTATGTATAAAATTGATGTAGTAAAGAGCAAAGTTCATAATTTTAGATAAGAAGATTTACTATTTACTATTTATTAACCATTTTATAATTACCCAATTATGGCCATGGATAGATGTTTGAATGCTTTTTACATCTCTGTTGGCGACAACTTTTTAGGTGACAAATTTGATAGGCCTCCAAGGATTCTTAACGAGTTGTCTCCTATTCATAGCTTGGTGGGTTTCTTTGATGGTTCGTCTCAGACATCCTCTAGCCTATGCGGTGTTGGGGCAATCCTGGTGTTGGCAAACCAAAGCTTCTATAAACTATGGATGAATTGCAGTCCAGGCTCCAATACCAAAGGAGAACTCATGTCACTATGGATTCTACTTTGATTTTCTTCTTCCCTTGGTTTGGACGGGATCCACATCTACGGTAACTCAAAAGTAATTGTTGATTGGGCAGTGGGTCTTCATAGCATCCATGTTCTACATCTTGAGCCGTGGCTGAGACGGTTACAGGATCTGATTGCTTCTTTTTAGGCACTTACTTTTTCACATATTTTATGTGAGCAAAATGCTACAGCTGATGCCCTCTCCAGGTTGGCGCTTCTAGAGGTTGTGGGATTCATCCATTTTGAGCGATAGATGGGAGGCGTTCTGGTGGATGGGAGGGACTAGTTGGCAGCCTTTTAGTTGGTTCTGTGATTGTTTATGCAGGCGTCAACTCGACCTTCTTTGCCTGTTTCCTATTCTTTTGGTTGTCTCTTCTTTGTCTCGTTTCGGACTAATATCCTTGACAAGTCCGGATACTTCTTTTGGCCCATCTCTGACCTTTCTTAACCATATAGCTTCGGCTGTCATGTTTTTGGCAGACTCTATCATGTAACCACTTTTCTAATATTAATATATAATATTGTGTTTTTTAAGGAAAAAAAACTCTTATTATCTTATTTGTTATAAATAATTTTTCAAAAATGGTTTTGAAATATCACTACATAATTACTTCTACCACTTTGCTTTGTAATTACTTCTGCCCCTTTGCTTTGTATTTATATAAAAGAAAGCATAATTTTAAATTACAAAAATTTAGATCGAATAAAAAGAAATATAAAAGAAGACATAATTTTGAATTAAAAAAAAATTCATCAAATAAAAAGAAATAAAATATTGAATTTTTATGTTTCAACACATAAATTTATCATAAATAAAAGGAAAGGACACACGATATCAATCGAGGCCAATGATAACCTTGATAACCTTTTATTAGTCCCTGCCGTGGGCTAGCAGGGACTATTGTAATCGGCTTGCCGCCGTTCTATTAGTCTCTGCACAAAAATCAAAACAAAATTTATTCACTTAACCTAAGTTAACCAAATACAATTTATTATTAATTTTCTCCCATCCAATCATATTTACTTACATTTTCTATTAAATTTCTTCCATCCAATCAGATATTTAGACCTCTTATTTGGCCTCTTTCCTATGCGCATTAATGATTCCTTCAAATATACTTCATGTTATACTATGACAAACAATTATTTTCCATTAAATGGAATGTCATTCTTTTTGTAAGTGAATTAATGCTAGGCTTCACGCTAGCATTAATCCCTAACATAAGTTGTTTGCGGATAGTATGCTTCTATAACTTAATCTATAAGAATCGTTCCAGCATGTTCCATATTATGCCACCTCCACTGCCTTAGTTTTGCCACCTCCTTAGTCTTACCACCGCCTTCGCCTTAGTCTTACCACCGCCTTTGCCATTCACTTGGCAGAACAAATATATAACCATTGTTTTCATTGTGCTTCGGCACATTGTATCTGGCACTGCCTCATGCTTCACCATGTGTTTCCTTCCTCATGCTTCACCGTGTGTTGTCTTCACTGTGCTTCAGCACCTTGATCTTCACTATTCTTCACGGGGCACTCAAGGCACTCAGGCTACAAATATGCATAAACTGAGTGAGCTAGTCGTTGGCCGCATCCATCATATCTAGTATCGAGTTTCGCACGTCTAGTGAACCTACTTAGCTATATCATGGAAGGAGTCGCTACCACCACAGGTTTGTCATATTTAAGATTAATAACCATTGATGTAAGCATGTTGAAGTTTGTATCTCAGGTCGAAATGGAGATATTATCAGTGAACATGAATATTCTTAGGTCGAAATGGAGATATTATCAGTGAACATGAATATTCTTAGGTCGAAATGGATATATAAAGATAGAAATTGCAACTTACTTGAAGCTGAGGCGTATCGCCCGTCCTGAGAATATCGATAAGGAGGGGTACAACACCTGACTGGATGACTGCATCAATTGGAGGATTACTTTCTGCACAAAGAATGGAATATACTAAGGGCTGGGATCCGGGCAGGCTAGCAAATCACAAATTGGCTTTAATGCAACCTTGAATGGAAAGGTATCTGTAAAAGAGAATAGCTCGTGTTATCAATCTGTTCATGAAAAATATGGATCTAGAAAACTAAAAACGCAAAGAAAGAGAAGTTTGATACTTTCATGTTCGTCAGTTCGACCATAAGTCGCATTTATAATTACCCAGACTGCCTCTTTCTTTACGTTGAATTGAATTCAGGTTTTGATAGAAGCAATAAATTGGGGGAAATTTTTTGGCATCAATGATAGCCTGCAATGAAAATGCAGTGAATTAAAACAAAATGCTCAAGTTAGATTTGACACTTGTAGCAACATATAAATAAAAAACCATTTCCACCTGAATTTGTTCTTTGAAAATCACATACTACTTGGCCAAAAGACACATGACGCTAGAGTTTTTCAGAGCCAAAAGAGCCAAACAACTACTACAACAATAGCTAAAACATTTGTTTTCCTCCCACTAGTGGGTTCTGTGGTTTCTTTGAATGAACCCCGGCTGACCTTGGTAAATGCCATAATTCTATGATCCGAGACTTGTGTAAACACCTGACTGGATGACTGCATCGATCGGAGGATTACTTTCTGCACAAAGAAGGCAATATACTAAGGGCTGGGATCAGGACAGGCTAGCAAATCACAAAGTGGCTTAATGAAACCTTGAATGGCAAGGTATCTGTAAAAGAGAATAGCTCGTGTTATCAATCTCTGTTCATGAAAAATATGGATCTAGAAAACTAAAAATGCAAAGAAAGAAAAGTTTCATACTTTTTCTGTTCCATACTTTTCTGTTCGTCAATTCCACCATGAGTTGCATTTATAATTACCCAGACTGCCTCTTTCTTTATGTTGAACTCGGCCTTTGATAGAAGCGATAAAATTGGGGGTAATACTTTGGCATCAATGACAGAATGCAATGAAAACCCAGTGAATTAAAACAAAATGCTCAAGTTAGATTTAACACTTGTAGCAACATATAAATCAAAAACCATTTCCACCTAAATTTGTTCTTTCAAAATCGCATACGACTTGGCCAGTTTCGCTTATACCCAGGTGTCATAGTCGAGAGCTTGTGGCTGATAAGGAGGTTTCATTGCCTAGAGTTACCAGACATATCCCTCCTTTTTATCATCGGCTCAAAAACAGACCAAAAGGCATCGACATCAGGATCGAGTGCATCGACCTAGTAGCATCCTGGCATCTAGTGATCGACACCTGCTGGCATCGCATAGCGAGATCGACTGCATCACTCCTGGATTCAATTCTTGTAGCAGTTTTAGTCTCATTTCTAGCCCCAGTAGAACCAGCCTCATCATTATTTACAGCATTTCCAGGAACACAAGGATTTCCAGCAAAAGCATAATTGCCATCAGCACAAGAATTTCCAGCCCCAACCATCCCCATTAGCATTAGTTGAAGGAGCAATCTTCCCAGGGTCATTTCAAGAAGCATAAGTGAAAACGGTTATGAACTCGTTCAGGGTTTGTGCAAAGGAATAACATTACAGGAAGTCATCCATTATAGCCTCTAATTGCTTGACCAAGGTTGGCACCCTAACGAGATGATTATCCACTTAAGGGGCAATGGCCTCCCTTGCCAGCCACAAGGATTCCTTTAGTCGACAGTCAGGTGCATGGCCTCAAAGTGGCAAGCAGCTGAGATTGAACGACACAAGTGCATGGCCTCAAAGTGGCAGGAAGTTGAGATTCGATGGCACTATCCTTGGTGTTTGTGTTTGTGCTCTCCTGAGTGATAAAACAAAATATGCATTATGATGTCTACGATGCCTTGTAGCTTTGAGTTAAGCAACCAGATCAGTGTATTACAATAAATAGGAATTCGCTACCATGATTGAATTGATGCACGTGTACTGTCAGCCGATTCCCATTCATAAAAGGACAAAAAGACCATTACTATCTCTTAATTGAAATGCTTAAGGAACGTCAAATCATCTTGACCAAATCCCAATTCGATTTTTTCTTCTTATACACTAATTATAGCAAATCCCTGACCTGCAAGAAAATTTAGTTGTTCCTGCATCATGCGTTGTTATATTGTTAAAGAAAATCTTGGGATGCATTTGGCAATGGCACCACTTTACAAAAGTATTTTATTGTTATCTCGACTCGAATTAAAGTATAATATCATGAGTGGGTATATGATAAGTTGGGTTACCTCTAAAAGTAATTTTTGGTTGGATTGCAATCGCTTTTAAAACATTGTACAAATTATTAATTTATTCATTTAGGAACATGTTTTGTTGGAAATTATTAATCCAATACAATTACAATGCTATTGATATAAGTGTATGTCAGCTACTGATGACACACGATCAAAATCTGATTATGAAACCGATTTCAAACATTACGATAGCTTATAATTTAACCCACTAGAGCATCAGAGAGCTGGCTCATCAGATCTCAGAAAGGCTTTCAGATAGATCTATGCCTCATGAACCGGTTCGTCGATATTGATGGGTATAGTATCATATATATCATGACTAGTGTTATGTTGAATCATGCTTGAAAAATCACATTTATGCAGCATTGACATATCCAAGCAGCAAAAAATGGGCATATAATTCTCAGCACAACACCACGTCCCTTCCAGTTTCTTTAAGTCAAAAATCCAACATTGAACATCATTATGGAAGCTATTTTCTGCAACATTGAACATCATTGATTATGATGCAAATTTGAAATATCAAATCCAGCCATTTTTTTAAAGCATTTCGAGGTGGAAAACAAAGGTGGAGGTGCCCACAAATCTAGCTAAAGCCACATACAACACTGCTTTGCAACGACTACATGCGCTTAACATTATATGACCTATATACTTAAAAATTACTTAAAAGCCAAAAACTAATTGCATGAGGCGGGGACTTGCTGCCTTTAGCAGCTTCCCTTGTTTGTTTGTAGACATGGATCATCAATCAAGATAGTGGATGAAAGACTTTTGGAAGGTCCTATATCATTAATTATGTATTAAAGTTAGTGAAGTTGTTGTGATCAATAAATAATTAAATTATGTATTTATGAAAATAAATCATTAATTAAAACAATGATTTAATTTTTTATTTTCTTATAAAATTTATTAAAAAATTACATAAAATTTAGAATTTAAAAAGGTTAAATATAATATTCTATTTAAACACGCAATTAAAATATGTATTAAATATTCAAATTACTTATTACTTAAAATAAAAACATTAAAAAATTAGATAAAATTTAGAATTTAAAAAGGTTAAATATAATATTTTATTTAAACACGCAATTAAAATATGTATTAAATATTCAAATTACTTATTACTTAAAATAAAAACATTAAAACTTTTAAACGTGGGCTCTACAATTTTTCTCTTAACCTTTGAATTTGCATGCATTTTGAATCCTAGCTTTACGCATGCCTTTCTGTATTTTCGCCAACTCCAGTTGTTCTTCGCTGCCATGGCCCTAGGAGGGGGCACTGAGCCTCCCCCTCCCTTTCCTCCAAAGCTCACAACTTTCAAGAAACTAATAGCGGCCTGCAGCAAGCAACCTACTACAACTTTTCGGCAAAAATTTATCAATAAAATGGAGGTCATCCCGATTGTCGCTCTCTCGACTGAAGAACCTTGCCGTGTTGCTCTAAATCTTGCTGAATGGGGCCTTATTGGTCAGTTTACTGGCTTATGGCCATCCCCAAGAGCCATTGAATCGTGCATGCAGAGAAATTGGAGTTTGTTGGCCTCGAAAGGAATCAAAAGCCATTTTGTTGGAAAGGGATACTTCATTTTCATCTTTGAAAACATAGAAGACATGAATCTTATTTTCAGAAACGGACCATATTTCATGGGCTCTCGGGGCCTGTATTTGAACAAATGGACGTAAAACTTTGATCCAACTCGAGACGTACCTTCGGCTGTCCCATTTTCGGTACGCTTTCCCCATTTTCCCTTGCATTGTTGGAGACCAAAATTTTTAGAATCAATTGGGAATACTCTTGGAAAATACATCGACATAGCAAACAGGAAGGATCGGTACTCATGTGCACGAATATGTGTAGAGGTTGATATGGAAATAGGGCTCCTAAGAGCCATAAAACTAACAGTGGCAGATTGGTCTCATGTGCAAGAATTGGACTATGAACAATTGTCGTTTAAGTTTAGGCATTGCCATGGATATGGCCACTTTATGAGGCATTGTAAAAAGAAGACTGAGGATGACTCAAAGAAGGCGAAAGGAGAGCAATAGATGAAGGTGTAGAAGTCAGTCTCGACAAAGCAATTTAGTAAACCTTGAGCGAAAGGGACTCCTATAGGATCCAGTGCGCACAGCACAAAGCAACATCAGGTGGAAGGGATCGCAGTTCCTCCTCGGGTAGAAGCGCCCTCGAATCCTTTTTAAATTCTTAGCACCCAAGAAGACCCTCCTATCATAACAAAAGAAACGAAACAGTAGGCCCGTTCTTCAACATTTGAGGAAGATAACGCATGGACTTTCCCTTCTCATCTTGGCTCCCCAACAAGGGGTTCTTCTTCACCCTCTTTTGCAGACATGATAAGGAAGAAACACCCTAAAACGTCTGGCTCATCGGAAGATGAGACATTCGAAAGACCTTCGAAAAAGGCAGGGAGGAAATCCCTCAAGGAAGTAAGAGAGGAAGAAGTAGAGAGGCAAAAAAATGCAGGGAAGCCAATCCACACTACAAATGTCCATTAGACGAAATACCAGAGCAAGGCCACCCAAGGGAGGTCTCTCTACCTCCATTCCCAATAGATAATGCGTATAGTTTCTTGGAATTGAGAGGTTTGGGGAATCCTATGACATCTGAAGCCATTAAAGATCTTTTGGAAATAGAATCTCCAGAGATCCTCATGCTTCAAGAGACAAAAATCGAAGGGGAAACTCTTCTTGATCTAAGTCGCATTAAATGGAAATGAAATGCATGAAAGGTTGTAAGTGCAAGGGGCTCCTAAGGAGGGCTTGCCACAGTTTGGTTGGAGGAAATGTTTTAGCTGGTGAGTTCTTTTAAGACTCAGCACTAGATTTATACCGAGCTTCACCATAAAATAAATAAGATTTCTATCGCTTTGTTCAATCTTTATGTACCTGTTCATTTTCTTGAGAAGAAAGAGTGTTGGCAAACATTAAGAGATTTTGTGGAATCCAATTCCCCCACAAATATCATAGTAGTTGGAGACCTAAATCTTGTATTCGATCCAAAGGAAAAAAGAGGAGGCATCAACAGTAGAGATCAAATGCTCCCTCTTGTTGAGGACTTGAGCCAGCAATGGGACCTTCTTTATTTTAAACTCAAGAAGGGTTTATATACGTGGACCAATAACATAACAGGGGCAACACACATTTTAAACTAGCTTGACAGGTTTCTAGTGCAAAGCACTTTTTTTATTTATAAGAAACTAGTATCCTCTAAAATCCTTCCAAACCTTACCTCAGATCACAAACCCATTCTCTTTGTGGATTGCCTATTTGCCCAATCGGTCTTGGCGTTAGTGCTTCAAGGACTTAATGCAGTCATCCCTTTCCAGATCTCTATTATTACTCTCTTCTCCTCATGGAAATCACGGTATACCCGAGTGCTAAAAAGTCACAGTTTGTGGAATGGGATTTGGCTCTCCATCCCCAGATTCATTTGTTGGAAGCTATGGCTTGCAAGAAATGATTTGATTTCTAACAATACCGAGCACTCCCCCCTCGTCATCGTTGCCAAAACCAAGGCGCTTTTAATGGAAGCATTGGGAAATTATTCCTCCAAGCTTGACACCACTCTTAAAACAGAAGAAAGAAGTTAGCTAGGAACTTTGTTGATTTGGGATAGGAAGAAGAAATTAGCTCGCCCAACTTACAACCCCGTCTGGAGAATACGAACATCGGATGCAAAATTTCAAGATTGGTGGAGAAAACAAGGAAAGGTAACTATCTTCTTTGATGGCGCCTCCAAAGGAAATCCAGGAATATCAAGTGCAGGTAGCATGATCTACTCCCAAGATGGATTAGTTAGAGACAACATCAGTTGGGGATTAGGACAAAACACAAATAATCAGCCATAAATTCTTGGGCTTTTAAAACGATACCAAATCGCACAGGACCACGAAAACAAAGCTCTCCAAGTCTTCGATGATTCAGAAATTTTGATAATGATCTTAAATTTCAAGGATCATTTCAACAATCTGCCCCTCAACAATACTCTACAGCGGTTGCGGGGTTTATTGCACAACTTCAATTCTACTGCTTTTTCCACATTCTTTGCAGCTGAACAAGGAAGCAGATGCAAAGGCTAATGAGGGTTGTAGTTTGACACAAGAAGTATTTAGAAAGAACCATAAGCACCCCTGATGATATTCATTCCGTAGCTATTTTGTATCTGATCTCCGGAAAAGTAAGAACAAGATAGGTTGTAACAGGGAAAAGTGAGCCTAAAGCTCCATGTAATTTTTGTTGTTTAGGTAATGACCCAATCTATACTCTATCAAAAAAATTAAAAAAATAAATTAACTGTTTTAGTTTAAAAAAAACATTAAATTTATTAATAAAATAATTTTTTTTGATAAATATAATAATTTAAATTGAACAACATATAAAATTATTATTAAATTCAATAATTATTTTAATAACTAAACTTGCTCACCACATTCTGGAAATCCACAATTAATTAATCAAATCAATTTGCATTAAAGACAAATGATTTTTACTTTAGAAACCAAGCATGTAAGTTAGCATGAATTGAGACCACCTTTTATGCGAAGTTGATTGATTTATTAGCCCTCCATTGAATATTGAAAGGGAGATAGGTTAAGGATCCCCTCAAAGGTTGGGTTTGTATGTTGCCATTAGGTGGTTGTTGCATCTAGTGTGTACTCGTGTTAGACAAAATCCAACAATATTTATGGAGGTGTTAGACAACCTCTAACAATTTTTTTTAATAAAATGAGACATGTTTATTGAAATTAGTGAGGCAAGGTGCATTTCTCATTTTTTTTCTAAATAATTTATATAAAATAACATTGAACTTTGTAAATTTTTATTTAACAATAAAAAAAAATATAATAAAAAATATTTGTGATTTTATTTAAAAATAAATGGAATGTTCATTAATATCAATATATTTTCTCATTTCTATGTTGAATGAAATTTCAACGGAATTTTCAAATGGAATGTTCCTTAATATCAATAACTTTTCTCATTTCTACGTTGAATGAAATTTTAACGGAATTTTCATTTTCTCTCTCGTTAAAATTTATACAGTTTATGGTTGAAATTTTTTAATTATTTTTTAAATAATATAATTTTATATATGTGTTAATTTTAATTTATTTAAAATTTATATAATTGTTTTTTAAACAATATAATTTTGTAGATGTGTTAATTTTAAATTTTTTTTCTTCCATGTAAATAATTGTAAATACTTATATTCACATTTTATAGATGGCTCTAATGTTCATTTACACAAAAAAGCCCAACCTTATAGCTGGTAATTCTTTCAAAATAAACTTCCATATCGAGCATAAACAAAATAAAAACAGTTATATGTTCATAAAGTTTACAAAACTGTAAACATCATTTGATCATCATCAACATATAGATTATCAAATCAGTACTCTCTCAAAAAGAAAACAGCAAAACCCAAAAGAAACCGTCATCCTCATACAGATCTGCAAATTGGACTCATCTGTCCCATATATCAAAAAACGGAAATTTGCATCCTCAAACAACAACAAGATCTTCATGCAGCCTCAATAGTCCCATATTGCTCAAAAAATTTGAAAAGTTTCCACAACTTCATCTACACGATGCTCCTTAATGGACCAAAAACCCTCCAAAATCATCCCTCCAGCTTTTGCCAAGACATCTGCATAAGTATTTCTTTCCCGATATATATGTTTGAGCACCACATAATCAAAAATGTCGGTAAGCCTGTTAACTTCCTGAAGAATCATGAATAAATCTAAATTCAGTAATCTGAACTTACCAGATGCCCAGTTAATAACTAACTGAGAACCACCGAAAATATGAATTTTAGCCAAAGAGTTACTCCTAGCCAGAAAGAGAAGTAGCTTTAAAGCTTTAAAGCACAAAGTTCTGCATAATTATTGGTACCCAAACCTAATCCTGCTTTAAATGAGAAATAATGCTCATATGAGATATACAACATGCCCCCAGCTCCACAGATTTTAGGGTCCCCAGCTACAGAACCATCAAAGAAACCCCATGCAAAGGATTTGTCAATAACTTCCACAAAATTAGATCTTATTTTTATCACTGTATTCTTTTGTGGGCCATCATCATACCCACACTGAAGCTTGAAACTTGTGCTGGTGACAAAGTTAGATATTCAAAGCAAGATAAATTCCTGGCCTTCCAAATAAACCATAAGACAATAACAGGTAAAGATTTTATATGAGCAACCTCCGAATTTAAACACCAAGATTTCAAACATTATGACATAGATTCTCCACTCCAAAGGTTATTGCATTTTAATGTGTCCTCAATGATTAACCAAACATTCTGAGTAAAGGAACAATCCACCCCAATATGATAATTGGATTCAACATCCATTTTGCACAAAAACCATCTGCGAGGTCCTTCTCTGCCTTTCTTAATAAGAACATCCCATGTCAAAGCTTTATCAGATAAGATAAACCAACCAAAAAAATTTGTTTTGAGTGGAAATTTAAGTTTCCATAAAACTCTCCACCACTAGGTATATTCCACCTCCCTGTTCATTATAAGCTGTGCATAATCATCTTTTGGTGAATAATGACTAGTTTTTGATAGGTTCCATACCAGAGCATCATCATCATTAGAAAACCTTACATGGCTAGCTTTAAGAATGGCTATATATCCATTCCACACTGCTATCTCTTGAGGATCAGTAAAACCAATATATTTTGCAGCTAACCATTGCTAAAACATCAGACAAGTCAAACCAGGTATTCCAATATATGATAAGAAGTAAAACCCAGCCAAATGTAATTTTTCAATCACAGAAGGAGGCAAGAAATGTCTCCATTTACAGCCTACCCAAGGATCCACCCCAAGACGAACATCAGCTCCATTCCCGATCTTCCATACCAAAACATTTCCAATAATATCAAAAGCCCAAAGAACAGTTTTCCAACTAATTGATATGCATCTTTTCTTTTTAGCAGGAGATCTAATCCATTCCAAAATGGTCAATGGATGAATATAATTTTGAACAACTATTTTTACCCAAAGACCCGATCCATGTATAATATTCCATACATTCTTAGCTACAAGAGCTTTAGCAAAAACAGTAGGTACTTTCAGTCCCCGACCCCCTAAAGACTTTGGACTTGCCAAAATCTTCTAGGATGTCCATGGTAAACAAAAAGAATTCTGATTTCCAGCCCATAGAAATTTGAAACATAACTTTCTGATTTTCTCAATAATCCCCACCGGTATCCAAAAATGCATCCAGTAGACTGGAATGGCCTCAAGGACAGCTTTAATCAGAATCAGCTTACCTCCCTTGGATAACCAGCGAAAGCTCTAGTTTTTAATCATTTTTTCCACCTTAATGATCAGCCAGTCCCAATCCTTTAATAGATATCTGCAAGGTCTAAGATAAGACTTAAGGTACTTCATGCCATTCTCAATTTTGTCAACTGAAAACGAAAATATATTTTGTAAAGTAATAACCTCTGATTCTTCCAAATAAGAAGAATATAAAGAAGATTTAGCATCATTGATCTTCATCCCTGATGCCTTGCAAAAGATCATTAATATCTCATATAAAGTAGAGAGAGATTGCTCAGAGCCATCATTAACCATAACAATGTCATCCACAAATAGAACATGTGTTAAGACAATATCATTACCAAATGATAAACCATGATAATTCCCATAGTCTTTGGCAAAAAGAAGAGCCCTACCTAGACCTTCAACCACGATAAGAAACATTAAAGGTGCCAAGGGGCAACCTTGCCTAAGTCCCCTGTCAGATTTGAAGAAAGTTGTTGCAACTCCATTTATAAGTAGGGCAAAGGATACTGAAGAAAGACTACTCATAACCCAAGAGATGAAATTCCCAGCAAAACCCATTTTCAAGAGAATGGCTTGCATATAGGTCCAACTGACTCGATCATAAGCTTTTGATAAATCTATTTTTATCATCACAGACTTTAATCCTTTACTATGCATAGTATGCATTCCTTCCTGAATGACCCCAACAGCATCATGAATCTATCTACTCGGCAAAAAGCCAAACTGTTCACCAGATATACACCTACCCAGAACCTTTATGATCTGAATAGAAATGATCTTACCCATAATCTTGTAAACATAATACATAAGGAAATAGGCCTGAAATCCTCAAAAGAAATGGGATGGTCATTCTTTGGAATTAGAGCTATAAAAGTATAATTGAATACTGCAAGAATTTTAGCACTTTTCCGAGAAAGCTCAATAACTCTCAGGAGATCCTCACCCAAAACATCAAATAGACATCTATAAACCTCTAAAGGAATCCCGTCTGGTCCTGGGCTCTTATCATTTTTACTACTGGATAGGATAAACTGAATATCTTGCAAAGTAACAGGTTTCATAAGATCACAATTATCATCCACGGATATAGATGTAGGAAAATAACCAGCACTCTGCACAATATCAGGAAGATGAAGATCAGCTTCTTCTTGAAACAGAGACTCGAAATGATGCACCCCTGCCCCAGCAATAGCCTCAAAACCTTCAACTAAATTACCATTGTCATCTTCAATTTTCCAAATTGAGTTAAGATTTTTCCTATGAGCAGCTAATTTATGGAAAAAAGGTGTGTTATCGTCTCCACATAACAACCATAACACCCTACTTTTCTGTCGAGCCTCCTTTTCCTGATCACATAAAATAGTTCTCTTACGGGTTTCAAGCTCAACCAGAGAAAATTTTTCCTCTTCCGAATTAAAACCAAAATCCATCCTATTAAGATTATCCTTCATAGCGGATTCAATATCAACTAAATCCTTAATGTCCTGAGCTTTTTTCTTCACCAACTAGGAAATAGATACCTCTTTTAATCGTTTAAGGTTCACAACAAACTAAGATGCAGGGGAAACCTAAGATGAGGCATCATATACTACCCAGGATGCTTTTAATAAAGAAACCAACATGCATTAAACTTAAAGGGACAATGAGCCTTAGGAGTACTAGTCAAGATTTGTAAATAAACAGGTTGATGGTCAGAATCTCATCCACACCCAATCCATTGTTTAAAGAGAAAATCAATGTCCAGAAAATCGGCCGAAATGAGTAACCGATACAATCTTTTACAAATACTCTCAGGCCCAATACGTCGATTAGACCAAGTTGGAAGTGAAACCAAAGGAACAATATCCACAAGTCCAAGTCCTTCCAAATGTTTAATAAATAAATCAATTAAAACATCCACATGAGCTTTAACTCCCTAGATTTCAGAATAACCCAAGGAGAAATTCAGATCCCCACCAAAAACTAGTTTAGGACATATGAAACAATCCACTACCAATAGGTTATTCCAGAAAACTTCCCTATCAATATAAGGCCAATAAAGGTTTATAAAACATAGATCCAACTACAACTCATTAGAATACAAAATAACACATAGGCCAGAGCACATAGCCCATGCATTAAGAAAATGAAAATTACGAGTCCTCCACCCCAATAGAAGATCCCCAGATCTGCCCTTGGCATCCATTGAGACAAACTTCCAAATTTTTAACAACAATTCCAACTCCCCCACCAAAATACACCCATCACACAATGTTTCTTGCAAGAAAATAACATTTAAAAACTGTTCATCAATCAACCTTCGCACAACTAGTTTTTTAGTTAAAGTAGCCAAACCCCTACAATTTAGGGTCATCACAATCATAAGGGAAACTCGGTGGGGGCATACAATGCTCTAAGTTCCCCAGTAACAGCCTTCACTTTAGAATTTACAGTCGACAAACAACCAACCCTACCCTGAACTGAGAGATGTATCCCAAATGGGTCACGGTCTGATCCAAGCCCTCCATCTATGTTAACCTTCGAGCATGACCGAAGGAAATAACCCCTGCTGACTACAGGAAAACCCTTAAGAGGGGAAACAAAACCAAGATCCCTCAGTGCATCAGACTGGACTGAATTATACAAAGAACCCACAGCAAAACCCTCAGTAGTCTTATACCACACCGGACCTTCAAAATTAGATAGAGAGGCTATGCACAAAGGTTTAAGAGACATCAATGAAACAGGTTGAGATCCTAAGACCGCCTCATCAATGAATGCCTTAGGTGAAAGGTTCAAATCCTTCAAACCATCAGATTTATCAAAACCCATCTTAACCCCTGAATTTTGCCCTCCATTCTTAACTCGCCAACTCTTATGGGCAGATCTAGAAAATGGTTTTTTGTTAAAAGGTAACGAGCATTCATTCATCAAATGACCAAAAACATGGCACCTATTACACCTAAACGAGACTCCCAAATAATCCAAGGGCTAACTGAATTCAGAAATACCTCTTTTAATTACTAAATCAGCAGGCAAACCATTCCGAAAATCAATCAACACCAAAATCCGACCCAGACAACATACCCCGGATTTCAAGAAAGACAAATCAGTTTCCAAGTGAGTGCCCAACGTGTTACCAACCAGTTTAAAAAAGTCAACAGACCATAATTCAAATGGGAGATTGGGGAGTTTAACCCAAATAGGTACTTGATCATACCTTTCGAGCCTTGGATCAAATAAAGGCGTCCACCTTTTGATTAAAAGGCCTAATTTATCCCAGCGCCAAACACCAGCTAGAACCACAGGTGCGTCTTCCTTAGAGAAAAATTTGAAGACGATCCATCCTCTCGGAAGCAAGAAAATCGTAGGCAGATGACTAATGACATCTTTCCAAGCCTCATCAACTCATAAATTTAAACCTTCAAAATTATATTTACGTCCTCCGAACTGCCCAACCAGGGTCAAGGCATTAGTCAAGACAATTTCATTTAACCCAACATCCTCCCCTACAGTCATCAGCACCGGTTTTTTAGATTTATTGATAGTCCTACGGGCTCGTTTCTATTTCACCCCCACCTCCGAGTGAACAGGCGACTGATGATCAAAAACCTTCTCGCCAACAGTTTCTGAAACAACCTGATATGTCTTTAGGAAATCCTCATTACCAGCAGGGCCTTCAATACCAAAAGACTTTCCCGAACCAAGAATTAGAGGATTCCCAACATCGAAACTAAAAATCTCACAAGTACGCTTACTGTCAACTAAAACCAAAGGTTCAGAGTCATCTAATCCACTCACATTACTAGATACCACAACACAAGACTCAAATTTATCCTTTGCGTGCAGCACTGGACACCCCAAACCCTCGTCACAACTAGCATTGGCATCAGAGTGCACAGGATAATGGCTGTTGGGATAAACCGAATCTACAGAGACCCTAAACCCATCTCCAAAACTACCATCAAGAGACTTCTCTCCACCCAACGACAGAAAAACCTTACCAGAAATCATAGGATAAACCGCAATTCCATCCTCTACGCGCAGCAAAGGACACCCCATACTTTCCCCCGATGCACTTGGCACCAGAGGCACACCGAAGCGCTCACTACAATGACAATAGTGAAAACCCAGATCAACAGAAACCCTAAGACCATCACCGACGCTACCATCAAGAGTCTTCCCTCCACTCGACGGCATATGAGCTAAACGCTTCAAAGATCGAAGCGACATGATGTGTGTCACAATAACAAGGAGGTCGTACGAGACGTGGCACTCACTAGGACAAATCTGTACGAGTTGAGTTAAAGAAGTGCGTTCTGTTAAATCGCGCTAGGTTTAAATCGTACTCCCTCCGTAACAGACCAATTCAAAATCCTCCATTATCAACTATCCTACCACTACACGCTAGGCCTACCACTGCATAAGTATATAGATATTGCATTTATTAAACAACCATTATGAATAAAATCCATAAACTCTCTTAATTAATTATCATTGAATCCATTGTCTATCAATACTAATCCTATGCCTTTCGATCTGATGAACTAGTCATGTTAATTTTAATTTATTTAAAGGGGTGTTAGGTTTGGGGTTGGTCTATGGTTTTGAAGGCAATAAGGAAGATATCAGTGTTTAAGGTTTAAGGATGGCATCTAACAACCAAACTAAAGGGCTAGCTCTATGGAAAGGACTTCACATAGTAAACACAAGAGGAATCAAGGTTCTGACATTGATCAAAGACTTTATGATCACCACCGGGCACTTACAATAAGAAAGTCTACCAAGAGAGACTAGCCTAAGAAGGATAATGCTCTACATCCAAACTATAATGAATATGCTCAACAAAACCCACTGCCTCCATGTCTATCAAAATCTCAACAAGATCCCCAACAACAAAGCTAATATCTGCAGTCGTTTAAGTCGAAGGAAAATTATAGAAAAGCAGGGGAGGAAAGCGTATTTACCTATCCCCTAAGCACTTGGTTCCGTTCTTATACTTCTCCATGGTTATATGATGAGCATGCAAATCATGGTTTCTAGCAAGCATCACAAAGGGCACATTGAGAAGTATTTAGGATTAGGTCCCATACCTCACTCTGCATGCCATCTCCAAGGAAATCAAGGTGATGTAATGATGGCTCATTCCCCTATACATTAGGCATGTGTGACTTCAATGCATATGTTGGCTCCTTCATTTTTGGAAAGCTCCATAAGTGTGGAAGGAAGCGTGGGGTAAAGAGGCAGAAGTTGCAAAAACCCCTAATGGCCACAATGGTTTTGGACCCACCCTAGCGATTATTTAAAGAAGCACGAGGCAAGTGAAAGAGAGAGAAATTATCAGAAGATGGAGAGATAGAGAGACAAATTCATGAGAGAAGAAAGAAGCATATTGAATATTAAGCCGCAACATAGCAATAATGAATCTTAGTCTTATGTATATGGGTTTTGGGTAATGTAATTGGGATGTGGGTTTTCTGTCCTTTGTAATAATGCTACGGGTCATTCCACGGAGGATGATGTAAGGCCGCGGGGCCATGGATATGGAATGTAACAAAAGTTATTGATAATATAGATAAGGGGATTTCTACCCCCCTATTTTTTATGTGTATGGTTGGTATGCACTATGTTTGTTGTCTAATGGATAAATCGTGTCTCTATTTCATGTACATGTTATGGTTAATGGGACTCTATTGCAATAACACAACGATAAATGTTATTGTGTTATGAAGAACAATAAATCTGTTAGGATTATCCTTGTAGTCAACCCTCCTTATCACAAACAGGTCTTAGTTGTGCTTCGGGTGAGACCTTCTCCTTCGTGTGACTGAATTGCCAGTGCACTACAATACAACGACACCCTTTGTTGGCCCCTAGACAAGAACTTGGTCTCTAATTTTGCGCCAACAAATGGTTCCATTGTCGATACTGGGTTTTTAACAAGATGTTGTTAACTGCATGGATACACAAGTGATGAAGTGCCAAATTCAACTATGGTGAGACAAGAAGTTTGAAGTTTCATAATATAGGAATCTAAACGACGAGGGTGGGTGACATCAAGACTCAGACAATGTATTTTCTATAGAGGACCACTTGGATCAATATGAAATTTTGTGGGTTGAATTCCCTATAACACTTACAGATTGGCTACAAAAACTTGCGAAAGCTCCTGAATACTACAACCAATAGAGCAAGCTTGTTTAGTGGACTTGTCGGCCTTCCAGCGTCTCTTCGACCCATGTTTAGTCCATTTTCTCTTGCACACAACAAAGCCTAAGATATCGGCCCGATAGAGCAAATCCCAGTCGGCAACACCTGCGACCCAGATGTAGTCTCACTCAAGATAAGTTTCTATGGGTAACTGCCAGAACCAGGTTTCCGTAGTTGGGTGGGGGATTCCGTGTCCCTTAGTCTTTTTCGAAGGCGCTTGACCAAAGCATGTGGATGGATTATTTATGCTTACTATGCATAGTTAGACTGCGACACACTTCTTCCTTTGTACAAAATATGACAATAACCCCAGTGCAACATAGATATATTCAACTTATAACAATGCGACTAATATATATAAACTCGTTCATAAGAACATACATAAGGATTCATTCACAACAACATATATACATGTGACTTAGACACATTCAACATTCACATATATAACACCGAACTTAACGTGGAAACCCATCTGAGAAAAACCACAAATGTGCTCTTCATATGTCATGAGAAATGTATGGCACCTTTGGTCTGCGCACTAAGGTGTAGAGTCTATTCTAGGTCTTCCTTGCTTATCTATACAGAATTCTCTCTCCTTTCATGCTCTCTTTATCTTCTGGCATTGGTCTTTCTCTACTTGACTCTACTACTGATCTACACATAGCCTACGACTCAGTCTCTTCTTCACTTCTACACACTCAGTTGTAGATTCTTGATTCAATGCACTTAGAAAAACTAACAGACACACTTACAGCAATAGCCAGAATCTAACAGCCTAACAACACTGAAGAGGCTACAGAGGCTAACCCACATACAGCTTGGGTTCCTCCTTCTACATACTCTTTACATGTCTCTCTTTTAGTCGACTTCCTACACTTAGCTAATATGTTGTCTTTCCTATTATAGTGACACATGTTAGTAGGCACTAATGACTTGACTTACAAAGATACCTTCATATGTGCGACTTCCTTCATATCTAGTCAATCTCGTACCCATGATATTTTTTACCTATTGCTTTCTAATCGTTGCACCGCTGCATGCCTTCCAACATGGCTCTACTCCGTCGCATTCTTTCTTTGTCACATCCTTTCCTTCTATCATGGCTTTTCTTCTGTTGCAGCTTCTTCTTCTGTTAAGGATTCTCTTCTGTCATGACCTCTCTTCTTCACTGCTTCTTTACTTAACCCCTTCCTCTTTATCTGCCCCTGTCACACCTTAGTTTCATTCTTTTGCTTCATCTTCTCCTCCTTCCTTCTTTCTGTCGTTTCCTTTGTCGCAGCTCCTTTCTCTTCTTTTGCCTTAGTTATTTTCATACTTAAGCAGAATTCTAAGTGAATTCTTCTTACCTTTCCCTAGGCCCAACATGCCTCCAATACTCACATGTGGCTTGTCCCAAGCCACACAAAGCTTATTCCTCCATTTGTTCACTTGTGCCGACTTTGCTTTGAAAATCTTGTAATTTTTTCGTTATTCTCTCTGCTTCCTATTGCACTTCTTCCTTCGTCTTCTTTAATTACTCCACAAGGTCGGAACTGATATGTTTCGGCATTACCTTTTATGCTGACTCTTATGCTTCTCGCACCTTCTAATTTATAGGTTGAATGATGCCTATAACTCTTTAAGCTTCAGCCTGCAGCTCTTCAACCTTATATGTGCGTTGTTGTTGTTGTGTGTGCAACACTTTGACCCGTTGTTGCCATTTTTTCAACTCAGTTTCCTTTTCCATTTTTTCTACTAAGGGTAATTTTTTCATTGCACTCTTCATCTGGTTCATGTCTTCTTCAACTGTGTGCAACTCCTATGCGACTTTCTCTAATTCTGCATCATCGATGAGCGCTTCCAAATCTTGAGAGACTTGGTCGACAACTTTAGCACACGCTGCTTCTGCCTCTTCAATTTTCTGTGCAAATTCCATTGCTTCTTACTTTCATTCCTCCAACACCTCAGGGGGTGTGCTTGGTCTTACCTGCACCTCCAGCTTTGCGACTTTCTTTTGTAGGTCTTCTTTTATTTCGCCAAGTCGAGCAACCTTGGCTTCTGACATCATTTCCTCTGGTATTCCTTCCTCTGCAAAGTTTGTACAAGTAAGGGCTATTCCCTTGTCGAGCCTAAGGTTATTTTCTTCCCATGTCTTCATCTTCTGCTCAGCCTCTTGTACTATTAGTTTCATCTTCTTAACACTTTTGTTTGTGGCCTTCGCTTGATAAACTAGTGCGCCTTCTCGCACTTTTATCTCTACATTGCATATACTTTAGCCATTTCCATTAACGATAAGTTTATTGTTATCTAGCCTATGCTCTTGGAAACATCATTAAACTATGGAGTTCTTAGATCGAGAACTCATCTTAATACTTGCATTCTTATTGGAGAAACTGGAGCTGATATTCCAACTGGTTGCAATTTTGAAGTCTCCGGTGGATCCTACGACTCAGTGCTTGGGGATGGATAGTCTACATCAACTTTAACATCTTCGAGAGTTTTACACAAAACTTTATGTAAATAGGTAGTTTTACCTGTAAGATTTGCCTATCTCTCCTCAATGTTTTTGAAGCTTGTTTGCGCAACTTCAGTTATTTCCCTAGTCACAAGTTGTAGGTCATCGCTATCCAGGTCGGTGTTATTTGCGCTTCTATAAGCTTTTCTCTTCTTCTTCCTCCAAGACTCTACCTGTTCTGTCTCAGAGTTTATTATTTTCTTGTCTATCTCCAGGTCTGTCAGAGTTGAACTGGAACGACGATGTGTTGGGTCTAAATCCTCCTGCGGATTTTCTTCTTCACTTCCATCGTTTGGAGGTGGTTGATCCTCTTATCGTAGTTGTTATTCTTCTTGTATGATTTTCTCTTCTGGCATCGGGACACACCATTCTTTTGGCCATTAATCTACAATGGCTTCAAATTCTTCCTCTGTCATTATGAATTGTGTTGCCAACCATTATTGATGTGGGTCCTGGCGCGACTGCATGTTGACATGGTGTGCACAAATCTTGAATCTAACAACTTGACAAAACCGTCGAACGATGTTGTCATCCATCCTATACTGGTTCCTTATCTAGTGCCTTATATATTCCCCATGCATAAAGAATTCGTTGTTATTTTCAATATGTCATGCCTTTCTAGTCTTGTCGAACCAAAGGTTTTGGTATCGTGCTCCTTTGCAGTTCATCGGTAGATCTACCCATTGGTAGTTCGGTGGGTTGAACCATGCAGTGAATGAAATTAATATTATCAGCTAGGAGTAAGGAAATGCCTTACCCTCCTCCTGATATTCAATGGCATCTTACAATAGTTCATTCAACAAGAACTGTTTCTAGTTGATCTGAACTCCCTCCACGCAAAGTTCAGCCATCGCGATCGCACCCGCGGTGCATTGGGTTGGGTGCATCTTCTGCAGTAACTTCGAGGCCAATACCTTGGCAGCAAAGCGAATAGTACAATCATTGATGGAGGATATCAAAAATCCTATGTTATCTCTCATTATGTCGTACTTCTCCTTCATCCGTGCAACTATAGACACTTCTTGATCCTTCCTTACAAGTGGCGTCGGGTCCATTCTTGCGAATGGTAGGCTTGTGACGATTGGGATAAGTTCAACATCTACAGATATAGGCTTTCCAAGCCACATGAAAACACCATAAAAGAATACCAACAATTGCTTAACACATGTGTTTATCGGTATGTTGCGGCCAAAATGTGAGATATATAGCAACGATAGTATGTCGGTTTGATCCAGTCCTCAAGCCCAAATCCATTAGAACACATCGCTTCGGTGCATCTAGTGTGCCTTGCATAGTCACCATGTAGTTCGTGTGGTCTAGGTCTTTTTACTTCTTTGTGTCATTGTCAGCAAAGGATGACTTTTGCAGGTTCGACATGATATCCTTTGGTACCTTCACACCTTTTGGCACCATTGGTGCTATTAGAGGGGCCCCTGTTTACTTTAGGATTTTGAATTTCGGTGTATCACTACGTCTGGGAGAAACGTAAGGTGGCGACAAATTTCTTGTCTCTAAATCTTCATCATCCTTTAGGGGTGGCATAGGGGTTGTCGATGCATGTCCCTTCCTCTTCCAGCTACCAGTGCACTTGCCCCATTTGGTTCAAGACGGACCTGGTCTATTTGCATGCGCTTCCCAAACATCCCGACGGGGTTTTGCTCCACAACTGGAGCATTCTATTCAACAGTTGGTGCGGTCTATTCAACAGCTGATGGAATCTGTGTAGCAACTTATGCAGTTTGTGCAGTAGCTGGTGCAATTTGTGCAGCAACTAGTGCAGTCTGTTCGACAACTAGAGGAAACTCCGTTTGTGGTGGAATATAACCAGCAATATCCTCCATAACTATCGTAGGCGATGCGAACTCAAACTCAACTGTACTTGTGCTGGAGATAGAAATGACCATGCTACGAACAATTCCCTTCGGATCTTAAGGTTGCATACAACAACAACTCTTCCCTCTTGCAATAAAATGAAATGACTTGGACGTGAAGTTTGATAAGATGCAACGGTTTTCCCTCTGACCATTCATCACACGCATGGGTGATTACTAGCAAGGAATCTATCCTTTAAATCACATGGGTATATCGTCCGAATAATTAAGGAAAATTTTACACATGTCGTCGTTTAATAGTCACATAGAATGGTAGTTATTGCCATAAAGACAGACGTGAAAAAAATTACGCTGCCATATTTTCTCAGATTTGGCGAATTAATGACCTCCAGCCTATCATATCTAGGATTCCAGTATCTCATGCAACAACGTCGGACTCCTTGCGACTTGATTTTTATCTTTGCTAGAGCACCTTTCTTACAATAGTGGCTCAATCCTTGCGACCAATTTTCCGACTTCAATAGGGTTCCTTTCTTGCGACATACCAAGTGTCTTCGCTCAAAATTTTGACCTTAGCCAAACGCTAAGTCTACGAAACTTCACTTCTTGCTGCGGCAGACTAGCAGTTTGCGACCATAAATCCTCGCTCATCTTTCTTTCTTTATTTCTTTCTTTCTCCTTCTCTTCCTATTTTATGTCCTTTTCTTATGCGATCAAGTCGCAACTATCGTAATATGGTTTCAATCGACTCCCATTGACCAGTCCTCTAACTTCTATCCCATCTAATTTTTGTAGTTTCACTGCTCCTCCATCAATGATCTCTTTGACAATGTACGGTCCTAACCAATGAGTTTTTAACTTCCTTGGGTGCTTGAAGAAGTTTTTTTAGTACAAGAGAACAAGACCTGTAACTTGAAATTGTTTTTTTATAATGTCTCGATCATGCCATACCTTCTATCTTTGTTTTTCAACGTTTTGATGAAACCCTGCGACAAAACGTTCTTCTTCCAACTGTATTAGTTGAAATAACCTCTCTTCAAAAACATCAACATCTGTCATTTCAGTGATCGTACCAATTCTTAGACTCGGTACAATGTACTCCATAGGCATGGCAACTTCTTACCCATACACCAACCGAAATGGAGTCTGAATTGTTAACTTCTTACACTTCGTACGATATGGCCATAATACTGTGGAAATATTCTGGTCCCAGTCATCTCTTCGGGCATTACAAACCTTTGTCAATGTGATTTCTAGAATTTTGTTGAATGCTTCGACAACTCCATTTTCTTGAGGGTGATATGGCATTGTCCTTCTATGATGGATTTGAAATTCCTCGTTCAGTTCTTCAATCAACCAATTAAAAAAATGTGTACCTTGATCGCTGATTAAAATATTTGGGCACTTTAATATTTTCACAACATTTTCAAATAGAAACTTCGCAACAGTTGCGACAATACAATCATTTATTGGTGTTGCTTCAGCCCGTCTGGTTAGGTAATTGGTCATAGTGATAATATATCATGCTCTGGTGCGCTTTCCTGTCGGATTGATAGGTCCTACAAAATTAATGGCCCATTTATCAAATGCCTGCAATGTTATCTGTGATACCAATGGCATTTCATCTCTTCGGGAAGGATTTCTAGTTCTTTGGCAGACATCACAACTGCATCAATAATCCCAGGCATCCGCATGCATGGTGGGAAACATAACCCTGCTTGCAAAATCTTGTGCACCATAGTTTATCCTGAATTGTGGCCTCCTATGACACCAACACATGCTTCATTTAATATCATCAAGCGCTCATGCTTTAAAATGCAACACCGAAGTATATCATCAGGACCCATCTTATACAAGTGTCCAGTGATCAATTGAAAATCTATAGCAGCAATAACCAACTGCTTCTTTTGTGCAATGGTGAATTCAGTTGGTGCATAACCCGTACTTAAAAATTGTATGATATCTCGATACTGGTCATCAAACATGGTTATCGCAAACAGTTGTGCACCAGGAAGATTATCTTCAAGACTAGCATGTTCTTCTCCACTTTCGATCCTAGAAAGAAGGTAGGGCCCCAAATTCAATCGACTGGGTTTAACAATTACCTCAAAATCAAATTCCTGGAAGAGGAGAAGCCACCAACAGATCTCCCCCCAACATCGACTTATTTACCAACTATTTCAATGCGTAAAGGTTAGTGTACATCTTGAAATTTCCTGCCAATAAATAGTGTCCAAATTTATGTAGCGCATATACCATCACTAGCCCTTCTCTTTTTGTCATGGTATAATTCTTCTCTGCAGTTGATAATTTTCTGCTAGCGAAGGCAATGGGATGATCAATCGATCATTCACTAGGTTGCGTCAGTACCATGCCGATCGCAACAGACGATGCGTTGACATGAACATGGAATTATTTTTCCCAGTCTTGAAATACAAGTATTGGTATAGTAGCCATCTTGTTTTTCAACTTATTTAGAATTTCTTAGCTGTCCGTTGTCCTTTAAAAATTGGTATCTTTTTTCAACAATTTTTCCATCAGAGCAATCACCTCTGCATATCCTTTGATAAATTTCCTGTAGTATTTAGTGTGTCCTAGTGTCGCTCTTAACTATTTAATCGTCGTAGGTGGTGGTAGGTCGAGGATGGTCGCAATTTTGGCTGGCTCAACCAAAATTATGCCACGACAGACCACATGGCCCAACAGAGCTCAAAAATTTGCACAAAAGATAGATTTCTTCAAATCCAATGAAATTCGATACTGGTGATAGCGTTCTAGCATCATTCTCAGGCTCTCTATATGGTATTTTATGAGCCCAAATACTATCCAATCATCAAAGTAGACTTCAAGAAATTTATGTATAAAATATTTAAAGGAGGCTACTATGATTTTGGAAAAAATAGTAGGCGAATTCTTAAGTTTAGAGGGCATTACCGTACACTAGAAACATCCCCACTCCATCACAAAGGTAGTCTTGTGTTGGTCCTCTTTTGCAATCTTGATATGATGGTAACCAGAAAATCCATCAGCAAAAGAGTACATCTCTTGCCCTCCGACATTTTCCAGTACCTCATCTGTAAATGGAGTCAGAAACAGGTCATGTAAACAAGCATCATTCAACTTTCAGAGGTCGACACAAATTCTTACCTCACCTGAGGTATTCTTGTCATGTACTACAAGTGGGTTAATCCACTCTGATTCCTTGACAGATTCTATAACACCTACCTCTGGCATTCAATCCAATTCATCCCTAACCTTTTCTTTGTATCATGGATTCAATCTATATGGTCGTTGCTTGACCAATTTTGTGTCAAGCCTCAAATGTATCTTCATTTCGCTGAGGTCGCCAACTATTCCTTTCATCTCTGAAAATTTGGTAGGGAACATATCATGGAATTCATGCAACAAATCAATGATCTTCCCCATAGTCTCATTATCCCAATAATCTCCAATATTAGTGAACTTCAGATTTTCAGGCGAGCCAATATTTACTTGCTTAATTTTAAGTGAACTTAGGAATTGGTTGCTGGAAATGCCAAATCCTTCCACTGCGTGCATATCTTCCAACTCAGGTATGTTTATGTCGAGCGGGTCATCGTCATCTGGTTCTTTCGTGACATTGTAATATTCCATCGAATGGTGGATTGTCTCGCTCCATTGATGGAAATTTGTAGCTACGACAAGGATTTCCTCAATTATCTTCTCTTTCATTATCTGCGGTGCATAATCGATTATTGGATAATCACTTGCAAACTCAAATATATGTGTGAATCTTGTATCTAACTCTTCCCAATCGTGAGTTCCTTGTCATAGCTCCACTGATGTCTACCAATTCCTTGGTACCATATCCAATGTATGTATAATGCAATGAACCCATTCTTGTCGCCGATACTCTTGTCATGTCATGTGATAATGCTCAATATGCTCGATAGGATTTGTCAATCCTGTATACTTGCGATTAGTATAACTGATCTCTTCTCCAAATATAATCTCCAATAATCTTTTGCATTGTGGCCATTAAGAGGTAGATTGTTTATGTGCACCCCACCATTTAGCGGGCGTAGCTTTTAGCTCAAAGTCCAAGGCAGACAATCGTTGTGATTCTATGACTTTTGCTTCAAATTACTCCAAAAAAGATGCAAGGTTAGGTAAACCTTCGTATGTAGGTAGCTTGCTTTCCTTGGCTATTACCCGTTGCACATATCTTGTAATTCTTGCGCATCTTCGCATGGAAACTTCATGCAGCTGATTCTACCAATTTTCTAATGCTTCGCCTGAATCAGATGTACAACAGATAACACTCCTCCAACTCATCTTTCCATCCACTATTGGATTTATATAGTTGTCTCTTGAAGTCACGATATTATATAGTTGATCTAGGTAATTACATTGGCCTTCATTGTTCACTAGCTCTACATATATCTTCCCTTCGAGTGAATCAATTGGCGCGACCACCCTTATCTTTGAATTGTCAAATGACAAGATTATTTTCTTAAAATTAATTATGGTTTGATTATCTATCGCCCAATCAATCCCCAAAAGTGTAGGTTATGGGTTTGTATCATCGACAATGTTTATCACTTCAAAGTAGTTTTATGTCCTCAGACCTTCTACTTCGACAGGTACTTGAGTCATTCGACCAATGGGTATAACCTTCAACTGATTCGCTAGCCTTAGCTAAATGGGAGACCAATCTAGTCGCGATTTATTCATGCTTTCCCATGTCTGCCTTGTCAAGATATTGACATCAGAGCCAAAATCTAGAATGATATATTCCATGTCATAGTCTCCTACCTGCGCAGTCATTCACAACTCGTGACTAGTTTTGAATCTTTTCTTGACATGGTTAACCCTTTTTTCGGGTCGCAGGTCTTCTGGAGTTTCTTCTATGAGTGTTGTCGATTTTGTGACAAAATCTCTATCATGGATTAATACTGAACAACTTTTGAAAAATTCTTTAAGCTTACTAACCTTTTTCATTGGCTTCTTCCTGAGTAATTGCTCGAATCTTTTAGGTATTTGTCCAGATGTCGATGCTTGATTGGTACCAACAAATTCTAGTTTCACATCCAATAATACTTCATTTTACTTCTTGACGTCTAATGGTACTTTCTTTTGTGTCGTCACTTGCACGTGCGGTTGTCCATGATGTGTATTTTGGTTTGCTTCTGTCGCATCACCTCCTCTTGTAACGACAACAATATTTGGTTCTCTTGGATCAAAAAAAATCATCTAGATGTTTTGGTTCCGGTTTGGGTTTAGATTCTGCACAGGGTTGGGATTTCCCACGGTTCAATCCTACCATTTTGCAATCAACTGCGGATATTGTTTGACAGTATGGTCAAATGATTTATAGTACATACATGTCTTCGCAGGACTTTCACAATCTCGAGCAAAGTATCCTTGTTGTCCACAATTATGACATATGATTTGGCCTCTTCCTCGACCAAATCCTCATCCTCCTTGTTGTTGTCCTCAGCCTCGAAAATTTTTGCCCCCGCTTGGCTGAGGGTAGTGTTGCTTCGCCGGATACTGATTCTGTTAATATTGTGGTTGTTGAAATTGTGTCGATGGATATTGAGCCAGATGCTATTGAGGTTGCACTCGTTCAACTTGCATCTGCTCATCATTTTTCATTAAGTAGGTATCCTTCATTTTCTCTTGTGAAAGTTGAAATGCTCTGCAATCTTTCTCATCCTGTCCTACAAATTTACAAAACTTACAATACAAACTAGTTGGTGTACTTACAATCTCCGGTAAATACAAACATTCTTCCTATCGATGGCCTCTAGTTTGACATATTCTACACCAAGGCATCCCTTGGGTGTTTATCAGGTTCGACGCTTTTGTTGCGACATAGCTCATGAGTGCTAGACAATTATCTTTATGGTGTTCGTCTATTCTACATCTTGTACACCATAGATATTATTGAACTTCTTTGCCTTTCTTGATGTCCTGGAGATGCATCATAAGATTAACCAGTTACGACTACATCTGCATCATTCCTGCGCCACTTTCTCCAATTAGTGAGGATTCTAACTTCTTGGCTATTTCAAGAGTTTCTGTCTATGACACAATCTTCTGTTGCATCAATGGAATTCAGATGTGCTGTAACAACGCAGCAATGAACCAGTCCTTATGTTGTACATCTGACATCTAGAAGCTTACTTTGGCCATTAATGTCTTGAATCTCTACTCAAAGTCCAAGACATACTTAGTAGGTGGTTGCTTGATTTCTTTAATCTTTGTAATGTGTTGCGACTTAGACTTCGATTTTCTAAAATCATCTATCATTTTGATTTGAATTTGGTCAATCATTTTCTACGCAACACTTATTGGCACTATAGAAAAATTCATGTACTAGTCTAGCGCATGACCTCGCAGAGTCGTGACCATCTATCCTCTCTTTATGTCCTCATATTGGGTTTGTCACACGGTCCATACAGCTTCATAGAGAAACCAATGTTGCTCTAGGCCATCCAACACATTCTCATTAAATATTGGCGACTTAGTGTATGTTCCAGCCTTTATGTTGGCTCCAGATACATTTGGGCAAATTTTTTTGAGTAGTCAAACTCCCTTGTCTAGTATTCATGGCATTAGTGATATTTATAATTACATATCTACTTGGAGATGGGTTTCTAGATCTTGCCTCTAGCAATGTATGCAGCATTTTAGGTGTACTGTACTCGTGCTCTGGTCTTGGAGTTTCTAATGACTCATCTTCTTCTTCTTCTTCAGATATCGACTGATATTCGTCTTCTTCATGGCAAGATCCTTTGTCAACGTGCGACGTGAGCTCTAGTATTCTTCTTTGGTTGTATTACAACTCCATCTTCTAAGCAAAGTCTTTCTTCTCTTTCCTGACCTAAATATTCTTCTGTGTCTTAAATAATCAACCTCTAGTTAAGTTTCACTATCTCCAGGGAACATCTCAACTTGGTTTGCTCCATTTTTCAGACAGTTCTGCTGTGACATATCTAACCTTCTGTGCACAGTTCTCAACTGCTACATTCATAGGATTCCTTTTTCACATCCGAGCATCTATATCTAGGTTTTCAATGATGACAAATATCTTCCATGAGGTCCTTGAAAAATGTTTCGCTCTGCATCAATATATGAGGTTATTGTATAGAAAACAAACTTAGTAATGTATCCCTCCAAGATACTATCTACCCAAAAACCAACAACCCTCGACAGAGGGTTGCTTACACTTTCCAGTCACTAAATCAACTGAGGATTCCACTCCCTCGGTTCTCCTCGTTGAAAGTTTATTTGTTGGGTTTCCAACCTAGACAGCCACTCATGCAACACAATGGGAAACTCAAAAAAGAAAATCTCATGGATATCCATGTAGAGGTATCGACCAAACTACTATGTTGGGATGCACTGAGGTCCTTTACTCTCTTCTCATGCAAACTCTAATGCTTCAAAATCCACCTAGTCTTGGATTTTAGGCTTCATCGGATGCCATAACATATCGCTCACCATAATGATTCGAGTCTCGACAACGAAACCATTTTCTGGCATTCCGACATCTCTTTGACCCAGGTTCAACCCCTTTTCTCTTGTGCATAATAAAGCCCAAGATATTGGCCTGACAGAGCAAAGCCCAGTCAGCAACACTTTCAACACAAATGTACTCTCACCCGAGATATCTTTCTATGGGTAACTGCCAGAACCAGGTTTTCGTCGTTTGGTGGGGGATTTTGCATCCCTTGGTATTTTGCCAAGGCGCTTGACCGAAGCCTGTGGATGGATTATTTATGGTAACTATGCATAGTTAGATTGTGACACACTTATTCCTTTGTATAAAATATGACAATAACCCCAGTGCAACATAGATACATTCAACTTTTAACATCATGATTGTTATATATAAACTCGTTCATAAGTGAATACATGAGCATTCATTCACAACAACATATACGCATGCGACTTATACATATTCAACATTCACACATATAACACAGAACTTAACATGGAAACCCTTATGGGAAAAAACACAAAGGTGCTCTTCATTTGGCATGAGAAATGTATGGCAACTTTGATTTGCGTACTAAGCTAAGTAACAGGACACGTCCTAAACCCCCATCGTGTCCCGTGTCCCCGTGTCCGACACGAAAACGTCAAGGACACGTGTCGGACATGTCATTTTTACGTGTCCTAAAATAGGACACTTCAAAGTACGTGTCGGACACTGTGAAATCACGTGTCCTAGACGTGTCCTAGACGTGTCCTGAAAACATGACACTTTTTTCAAAAACAGGACACTTTTTTCTAAAAATCATGACACTTTTTCCAAAAAAATGACATTTTTTCCAAAAAACATGACATTTTTTCTTGCATTTTTTCCTAAAATAACAGTTATAGAGTACGCTAACCTAAAATCACACACTGCTGATAATATGGACAGAAAACACACAGATATGCACTCCCTAAACAACATATGTATTCTACTAATTATACATGATAAACTCACAAAGAAAAAGCCCAAATCTTTAACTTACTCACTAACACAATGGTTTGCCCTTCATTTCTTTTATAGAATAAGAGACAAGAAAAGATATAATGTATCTAGACTCATGCATGAAATGCCCCAACTGACAGAATCAAACCCTAACCCTAATCATTACTGCCAGTGCACCTGCCTGCATGAATAATAGTGTCAAAGCTTATGCACCCTAGATGGAGGATGACTATGGCATATATGCATGCACACTCCTTGGTATCTGCACCCTGACTCAAGAGTCAGCTCCTCCTGCAAGCATTCTAACTACCTACTACCTAGAGATTTGCATCCTCTATGACTATGAATCTGCATCCTCTATGAGACATTGAGAAATTTTATGAATCTCCAATCTTGAATCTATAAATCTATGAATCTTGAATCTATGAATCTATGAATGACAAATGTGTAATGTTGATGACAAATGTATTAATGACAAATGTGATTGTGCATTGTGTATTTATTCTAATTTCTATTGAATATGTGTAAATGTTCTAGATTTTAAAAAAAAATGGATCTATATGACTATATTTTTAATATATATATATTTTTTAATTAAAAAAAATATATATATATATATAATGTGTCCTCCGTGTCCTAATTCCGGGGGTCGCCGTGTCCGTGTCGGACACTCGTATTTTCGTGTCCTTCGTGTCCCGTGTCCTCGTGTCATGTGACTTAGGTACTAAGTTATAGATTCTATGCATAATTCTCTCATGCTCTATTTATCTTATGTCACTAGTATTTCTCTACTTGACTCTACTACTGATCCACACATAGCTTGGATCGACTCAGTCTCTTCTTCACTTTTGTGCACTCAGCTGCAGATCCTCGACTCAATGCACTTAGCAAAACTAACAGACACACTTACGCCAATAACTAGAAGCTAAGAGGATAACAACATTGAAGAGGCTACAGAGACTCACCCACATACAACTTGGGTTCCACCTTTTATAAACTCTTTACATGTCGCTCTCTCAGCTGACTTCCTAAATTTAACCAACAAGTTGTATTTCCTATTTTAGCAACACATGTTAGTAGGCACTAACGAGATGACTTAAAAACATACCTTCAAATGTGTGACTTCTACCGCCTCTTATCAACCTCATACCCAAGATCTTTCTGACCTGTCTCTTTCTAACCGTTGTGCGTTGCACACCTTCTCACATGGCTCTACTCTGTCGCATTCTTTCTTTGTCACATCCTTTCCTTCTATCATAGATTTTCTTTTGTTGTGGCTTCTTCTTCTGTCACAGCTTCTCTTCTGTTGTGACTTCCCTTCTGTTGCGTCTTCTCTTCTTCACTGCTTCTTTCCTTAACCCCTTCATCTTTATCTGCCTTTGTCGCACCTCATTTTCCTTCTTTTCCTTCATCTTCTCTTCCTTTGTTCTTTCTATCGCTACCTCTGTCACAACTCCTTTCTCTTATTTTGCCTTAGTTCTTTTCATACTTATGCAGAATTCTAAGTAAATTTTGCTTACCTTTCCTTAGGCCCAATGGGACTCGAAGGGTCCTGATAAAATTGAACCATCTAGTTTCACCTTTACCCATAGCTGTTGATTTATGGGTAGAAAACACCCTGGTTGGTTACATTATGGAATTTCCAGTTCAAAATAATCAATTCGTGTCCAAAGCTGAAGAAACGATCAAAAGGGGAGCTAGGGGCATATTACTAAAGGAAGTTTCGTTGTGGATCAAGACATGGATGGTTGAATTCAAATTATTATTGCTAAATTAGATTATAATGGAGGAGTAAAAACCATGTGCCTCATGGGAATGGTCGAGATGATGTTACTTAGTTACAAAACGTAGAAACAATGCACAATGGAGGGGGAATCTAGTAAGGACGGCAAAGTTGAGTGACCAACAAAGTGGTCGACAATATGTGAATAGTGGTGGAAAATACCGATGTTAAAGGTGAAATTAAGAAGGGCACAACTATAAGGAGAGTTGTGGAAAGAAGAAAGAAATAAAGAAAGAAAGAGTGAGTTATGTTAGTTGAAGCAAAGAGAGCCACTGACTAGCTCATGGATAATAGGAAGAGGAATAGAAGTACAAGATCACCCATTAAGATAAAATTGTAGAATAAGTACAAGTAAGGAACAAGACTATGAAGTTCAGTTGTTAAGTAGCATATTACCAAACCAATCACCTGAGCCAACCCTGAATGGGGTTGCGAAACAATCGGAGTTATCGAGACCCATGGAAAATGGTATCACCCCAAAAAGTGAAACCCCCATTGTTGCGGAAGTAGATATCGAAAGTAACCACAGTAGCACACCCTCAACCACCTCCTAGGAGCCCTCACATAATTTGGCAACACATGCTCAACATTTTGTTTTACAATTACCTTGGTATAGCCAGATGAACAATAGCATGAATAGTTTGCAAAATAGTACAATGGTAAGTGGGAGTAGTAGCAATTATCAGTAGATTAATAATAATATCGTAATTCAACTGAGACTTTAAGGATTTGTATTGGTAGGACATTTGACTATCACAATGTTTGGTGTACAAGTAGGACCGCGTCTAAAATGTCGATAATTATAGGGAAAAGGAGCAAACGCTTATGAAAAACAACATTGGTTCCTTAGTGAAGCTATATGGAAATATAAAGGGACCCCGATGGTGTCTAAATTGGTTGAATTCTAAACAACGTTACACGGGAGATATTGACAATGGTTTATGAAGTTGATTGAGCGTCGGGACCCGAATGCACTAGCCTTGACCTTGACAATCATAAAGTAGTTGTTTTTAGAAAAGTTTTCACAACATAAGTTCGAACAACAAGGTATCACAAAACTACGAGAAATTTGGCATATGTAAGGATAATTTTCTTGGGACTATGCACAACGCTTTAAGGATGTATTAGCTAAGCTTTGATTTCCTTTGCATGATGCTCATCGCACATAATGGTTTATCCAAGGATTATTACCCCTAACAGAAATTCCCCTGTCACATCAAGTTGTGAGTTCACTAAGAAGTGCCTTGGAACATGCTATGAAGAGTGAATCAATGGTTAATTATCCAATTGCTACAGTAGCATGAACCTCCTCATCAATTGGAGATTTATTGCAAGTGAACAACAAGCTGGCAAAATTAACTAAAAGACTCCAAGAATTGACTATATGAAAACCAATTTGACCACAAGTCTAGTGTATAAGATGTATAACGAAAGGGCATCACGTATCATAATACCCTAGAATGAGGGGAGGACAAATTCCACCATGAAGACCATTTAATGGGGGACCAAGTGCGACCATTGTGCAAGTCATTACAATGAATCGATTTCATTTTGCAGGATGGCCAATGTATCCATATTTGCCAAGTGAGATTTGTAAAGCATTTGGATATAATATACATTACACTATGAACTTTGTGGATCTAATATACACGGTACTGAGAAATGTAGAGCATTGGGTGCATTGACAAAAATATTAGACTTCCATATACCAAGTAGCAGATCAACCCCAAGAAAGAGGAGGCGAAGAAGGACACATAATAGGTTTTGGAGCTATATGAGGAGGAGGTCACATTGACTCGATTCAATGTTACAATTGCACCAATATTGGACACCTCTTGATCCAACCAACAGTTGGCATGTTGTCGAACTTCGACTACGTCGACTCCTTCAATAGGTTCAACATTGACTTCAACAAGTCCGAACCTCGACAAATCTCGACAAGTTTCGCTCTCAACATACACCATCTTAACATGCCTTGTCAGCACTTGTCGAACATCGACAAAATGTCTCTGTCTTCTAGTCGTCTGTGATGGTTGAACTTTCGAATCGTTATAACTTATTGTAAATGAACGTAACAGGTAGTCACCCAAGCGTCTCAGCATCCTATATAAACATGTACATTATTGTAACAATCAACCAACCTTCATAGATAATAAGTAATATAGAAATTGGTTCGAATTCTTGCATATTGTCTGTGCGCATACTTTTTGTCGAAATAGTGTATTTCCTGCTTTACTTGTTCTTTTTCTATGCTTTTGTCATAATAGTGCTCGATTCATTCAGTCAACTATTATCCCCGGCGTGCACCTGGGAACAACCTGGATCATTAGTATAAGAGCTTGATCTTGTTCAGAGCTTAGGTGACATCAACACTTCCATCAAAGTTATTTAACTTATTTATGTTCAAACATGCTCGCAAACTCAACAATACAAGCAAACAGTTCCTTCAACTTCAGAAAATATGGCCAAAGAAATAGATAATAGACATGCAACTAGTGAGACAAAACAACTCATAGAAAAATCGTTGGCTCGCTAAGGACTAAAATGTTCGCCCAATTCAGTGAGATTCTCATGTGAGTCGCTTCGAATTCTGGGGAATCTTCAACGTGACCTCACTCCAATAAAATCATCTCCTTCAAAGTGCTAATGAATCTGGACATACAGAATCTTGAAGACAAGATTGACGTGGAATCCATCGACAATTGGGTGGAACAACTAGAATCTTACTACTTTGTGAATCAACTCTCTGAAGCGGAAAAGATCACCATTGCGTCCTTGAAGATGTCAACCTCCGTACACTGCTAGTGGGAAAATCTATCGACAAATATGGAAAAAGAAAGCGACCCCATAGACACATGGGTAAAATTTGTTGAACATGTCCGAAAGGATTTCTACCCACCCAAATATCTTGAACAACAGTATAAGAAGTGGCAACAACTAAGGCAATGGAAACACCAGTCCGTACAGAGTTACACTGATGAGTTTTATCGACTCATGGCTATACTTGGCATCGAAGAAGAAGAGAAATTGATTTTCCTTAAGTACATTAGCAGATTATCCCCATACATTCAGAAAGAGATGGAGTTTCCGACTGTCAATACACTTGTGGATGCATTTCATTATGCGAGAAAGCTTGAAGCGAAGCAAAAAGGAAAATCACATTTCACGAACAAGCCAATAGGTCGAACATCCGACAAGAAGTCACCAGCCGACTCGAACAAGTTTAAGAACCCTTCTCAGTCGAATGCGCCAAAGCTCGATCATCATAAGAAGAAATTATAGAAAGACAAGAGGGATCACAACAAACAAGATCCTACCAGGATAGGGTGTGATTATCACAATTCAACATGGCATGATATGTCAGAATGTAAAGCTCAAAAGACATTTTTGGCAAAATTGTCAACATTTGATTTGTCCGACAAAACCCTAGTAGGATATGATCCATATGCATCAACCCTCTTGGGTTCTACCTCGACCACTCTGGCATCCTCGACTATCGCCAGCGAGTAGGAACGAGAACGCCTGTTCCATACACGATTATGGGTTCAGAAAAATCCATTACATATGATTGTGGATAATGGTACCGAGAAGAACTTCATTTATGAAGATGTTGTGAATAAATTAGATCTTGTCACCACTCCACGTACTCGGCCTTATAATATCAGTTGGATGAAGGATGGACGAGAACTAAGAATCACACACCAATGCAGACTCACCTACTTTATCAAGCCTTTTGAAGATGAAGTACTCTATGACGTGGCACCATTTTCCGTAGCTAACGCCTTGTTTGGGAAACCTTACCTATGGGGTCGACACGGTACATATCAATCATGACCTCAAAAGGTAATTGTCAAAATTCAGAATCAATGGTATGGGATACCAGAGCGACAACATACATCAACGGTTGCTATGATATCTGCCAAACATACAAAGAAGCTTATCAATCATTCTCAGAAGTTCACATTAATTATGATAAAGCCTCAACATTTCAGGAAGACTACAACAACAAGTCAACTCACTTACCAATGCGGCTCCCAATAATAAAAACAGATTGACCACATTCTTGAGGAATACGGGAACGTATTTCAAGATCCAAATGGAGTACCTCTACATTGTCAGGTAAAACACTCCATTGCACTTGTTCCTGGTTCTTTGTTACATAACACATTTGTTTACAGAAGATCCGTTCTCGAGAACGAAGAGATTCGCAGGCAAATACATGATTTGATCGATAAGGGTCATATCCACCCCAACTCCTGTCCTTGTGGAAGTCTAGTCGTCTTATTTCCAAAGAAATATGGGAGTTGGTGCATGTGCATCGACTATCGGGATCTCGACAAAATTTTAGTAAAGAACAGATACCCTATACCAAGGATAGATGAAATCATTGACAGTCTGAAAGGTACTAAGTTCTTTATGAATCTCAAACTTAAGTCGAGATATCATCAAATTCTGATCAAGTCCACCAATGTATGGAAAATGACTTTCAAGACCAAGGAAGGATTGTTTGAATGGTTAGTCATGCCGTTTGGCTTAACCAATGCACCTACAACCTTCATGAGATATATGTACGACCTTCTACGATGTTTCAATGGCAAGTGTGTCATTGTCTATCTTGACAATATCTTGATTTGCATTCGATCATTGCAAGAACATGTCAAATATCTTCGACACTCTCTGACGACATTGACTATATCTTAACATGGACAAATGCTCATTTACGATGACCAACATCAAATATTTGGGGTATGTAATTGACTTTGCAGGCATTCATGTCGACTCAGAAAAAGTACAGATCCTCAAATATTGGCCCATTCATCAAGACATTCATGAACTAAGAAGTTTTCTTGCCATTCCTCAAGACATTCATGAACTAAGAAGTTTTATTGGTGTGGTAAATTTCTATCGACAGTTCATACTGGGCTTCAACAAGATCGCATGGCCTTTGAATCAGTTGACGAAAGGAAATGTGAAAGTTGTCTTTGAATGGACACTGACACAACAACAAGCTTTTGAACAACTCAAAAACAAGTTTTGTACTGCATCGGTACGTGTGTTACTTGATTTTTATTATCCCTTTGAGATTGAGATGCACGCATCGGACTATTCTCTCGACATAGTGATCACTCAGTCAGGTCACCCAGTCGTGTTTCATTCCAAAACTTTCAACGACACTGTGAGAAGATATTCAACGTATAAAAAAGAACTGCACGCCATTATGCAAGCTCTTAAGCAATGGAGACACTACATTCTTGGCAAGGAAATGATCATTCTTATTGACCATAAACCTTTGCAGTTCGCTCCGTCCTAGTCGAAATTATGGACAACATGACAACTCAAGTGGATTAATTACTTGCAGCAATTTTAGTTGGTAATTAAGTATCGGAATGGCAAAGCCAATACCGTAGCCGATTGTCTCAGCCGTATTACTCTACTGTCTATAGTGATGAGTATACAGGGTTACAACACCATTAATTGGCCATAATTGTATTCGGTAGACTGCGAGTTTCCCGCAATTTATTGACAACTTCAGACTAAAACATTGTCTACTAGCGACTACTTCCTGAAGGACACCTTGCTATACAAGGTTGGATAGCTTTGTGTACCGATCGGTGAGCACCGCCAGAAGATCATATGGGATGCACACTACAACAAGACTACAGGACATTTTCGATTCACAAAAACACTTTTAATCCTCCAAAAGTATTTTTACTGGCCTTCACTTAAATCTAACGTCAACAGGTACATTCAATCATGCGTGGTTTGTGCCATTTCTAAACTGTCGAATCGACGACAAGGACTGTACACACCCCTACCAGTTCGTAGTTTACCATGGGAATCTCTTTCTATGGACTACTTAACATGATATCCTACCACCAAACACCATCATGACACGATATTAGTAGTAGTCAACATATTTTCCAAGATGGATATACTTATACCATGCAAGAAGACTATGACAACACAATAGACTGCTGAGCTCTTCTTCGAACATGTGTGGAAACATTATGTCCTCCTGACGACCATTATTTCCAACAGAGGTTTTCCAACACCTTTTAGCAAACTCTCTAGAAACAACTTGACACGAGACTTTCTTTGTCGACAACCTTCCATCTGCAGAAATATGGATAGGCAGAAGTTGTAAATCGCTTGGTAGTAAAATTGCTTCGTATGTACAACCACAAGCATCATAGAACATGGGATGACAACCTTCCATACATACAACACAACTACAATTGTGATCAACATAGTTATACGGGAAAGAGTCCATTTGAGATTTGTTATGGATTTAAATTCTCAGTGCCTATCGACTTGATCAATTCCTCGATGGATTCGAATGACACTGACTTCGAAGGACAAGAAGTGGAGAAAGTATTAAAGTTAAGAGATCAAATCTACAGCATCTAGAAACAAGCACAAGAAATTTTGCAATGAGCTAATGAAAAATCTAAGGCCTGACACGACAAGCATCGTATTCCTCATTCATTAAAAATTGGGGACCAGGTTTGGTTACATCTGAAGAAGGAGTGCTTCACTAGTCCATATAGAAAGCTAAAACCTTTGCAATATGATCCATATAGTATCCTTAAAGAGTTTGGAAAAAACTATTTTCAACTCGACATTCCTGCAAGCCTTGGCCTACATCCAGTATTCAATGTAGATCTACTTCGACCATACCATGCACCATTGTTGGAATAGAATGATTTATTGATAGCAAAACCCAAAGACATCCATCCATTTGTTAAGGAACCTCTTCTTTGCGACACCATTGTGGGACGATGCATACGCCATACAAGGACGAACTCCATTCCATTGTTTCAAGTGGCTAAAGCTGGACAACTCTCTATGCAAGGAAAATGGTACTCTGCTACCAAAGTAGCCAACAAGTTTCCTCACCTGAACGAATACACAATGGAGACCATTATTTCTTAACGAAGGAGGAATGACCCAACCAATAGTTGGCATGTTGTCAAACTTTGACAAAGTCTATCAATTCAAGTACTTCAACTATTTCGACAGGTTCAACATCGACTTCGACAAAGCCAAACCTCAACAAAACTGACCTCAACAAATCTCGACAGGTTTCACGATCGACATACAACATCTTTACATACCTTGTTGACACCTGTCAAACATCGATAGAATGTCTCTGTCTTCCAGTCATCTGCAACAGTTAAACTTTCGAATCATTATAACTTCTCGTAATTGAACGTAATGGGTAGTCACCCAAGCGTCTCAACATCCTATATAAACATGTACATTATTGTAACAATCAACCAACCTTCATAGATTAGAAGTAATATAGAAATTGGTTTGAATTCTTGCATATTGTCTGTGTGCACACTTTCTGACGACATAGTGTATTTCCTGCTTTACTTGTTTTTTTTCTATGCTTCTGCCATAACAGTGCTTGACTTATTCAATCGACTATTGTCCCCACCATGCACCTGGGCATGACTGGGATCACCTCTCCCAAGACTTCCCTTTACCTAAGAGACCATGGTGTACCTTCTATTGTACAAATACACATACTGTCGAAGAAAGCCCATAATTGATTACAAAGTGGGAAGATCATGCAAGACATCCAAGTAGTTTTGTTAATTATGAACTGCAATAATATCACATCTTAGCATGCTTTGTTGTTACCTAGGAGGAGGGAGAATTGAAGCATATCAATGTAGAGCAAGTTCACTAGTAATAAGAATAACAACTCCAAGAATGACTAAGTACTACCTAGTTTAACAAGTTTAGATTTATCATGATGCAGTCACCAATCAACGATGAGGCATGACCATCTCACCAGTACAAAAGGGATGACATGTTGATAAATGATGGGAGAGGAATAGATATTGATAGGGTGAGATAGTTTGTTTCTTTATGGCTACTTTGCTAAAAGACAACTTGAAATATGAAAGCACTACCTATAAATTGCACAAAATAATTCACAAAATACATGGTGTTGCAGAAGTTGATGAAGAAATATGTGTCCTGCTACTTGAAAGAATAGTTCAGCTTATGTAGAACTGGAGAAGTCAAAAGCCTAACTGGTCAAGAACAACTATATGCACAAGTCCATGGCTATGATATTAGGAATGTGATGCTCAATTTGGGGTCTAATGTGAATGTACTCCCAAAGAAGTATTTGGGAGTAATGGGTTATCCTTCCCTTGTCTACTCCTTTATTTAGTTAAGAATGACGAACCAATACCACATATTTCGATCAGCTGAATGGAGAATGTTGAATATGATTTATCAAGTGTCAAAACCTTGATGAATTTTGGAGCAATTGATATTATGGGTGGAATTGTTGCTGATCCAACACTATTAGGTATGGGCTAGGATTATCAGAAATATGGAGTAATCGAGTTGAAGAAAAAAATTATGACCTTTGAAGCTGATGGTATGAAGGTCACGCAATCTCTAGACCTACACCAAGGACCCTGATACACTGAACCAATACATGAGAAAATGGAGAGAAATAATCTAGATAACATATAGTCCTTGACAACAAGAAAGAGGGAAGACTGTGTGAACCCAACAACAAAAGGCTCAGTAAGCTAGAGAATCCTTCACTCTTTTAATAGTGTTTCTGAAAAAGCTTGGGATAATTGGAAAAATGGATGACATGACCTCTATTCTCGACATTGCTCAATGATCAGATTAGTTCGATGTATTAGAGTAGAAGTGAACGATCCACTAATGTATGATGGCATCAATGGATTAGAAGGATTCAATATGAAAATAGAGTCCTTAGCTGTAAAAGAATATCACATGGATGCCATGGATACAAAACTCAAAGGAACTCCCACAAGATGTTGGGAGACACACAAGAATGATCTCCCTGATTGGAGCACTACCTAGTTAGGATTAATGATGAGCTTTAAACTTTCCAAGCATGCCAACATAGTTTCAGAAATTTACATGGGAAAGACAAATCCATATACTTACATTGTTCAATGAAAATATTAGTGGGAGTTAGATAAATTGCAGCCAGAATTTTGAGTCCATTAGTTTCTCCATGAGGTAGGACCTATTCCTAATGCTTGGTATTTACATGACGAACAAGATGACAAATCGGGTAGTAGAAGAATAGGCTACACATTTTTACTAGGACCATTCCTTCTTTGCAACCAACAATTCGGTGACAGAAGCACTAACAATGATTAGAGGTGCATTATTCATGGATTAGTTGCGGGATGTGGGAAACTTGTATATATGTCCTACCCACCAAGAAATTCCATACCTGATATTCACGATTCAAGAAGTGGCATATTCGTTGTATTGCCCAAAGGCGGAATAAGAGAACTCAAACCTAGATAAAGTAGAACACTTACGGTATTTAACCTTCAAGGAGTCAGAGGGATACTAGGAAGTACAACAGATGAAACCATAATAAATTGGAGCCCTTTATATGCAACTTATGAAACTATAGAAAGTTAATATTAGCACAAAAGATAACCCAAATATGGCATCTACAGGAGACTATTGGGATAAACAAATTGTATCTAAGATAACATCATTGTTAAAGGAATATGAATATGTGTTTATGTAAAACTTTACAAAACTCAAGGGGATCCAAGGGGATATAGGTGACATGAAGATTGTGTTGAAACTAGACACCAAACCTATAAAGCATTTTGCCATACAGATTTACTCCCTAAGTGAAACAAAAGGTGAAAAAGGGAATTAACCACATGTTAAGCATTGGTTTAATTTTCCCAATGGATGAATCAGACCAGATCAGCTCCATAGTAATCCAAAGTAAGAAAGACACAAAGGATATTAAAGTATGTGTTGATTACCACAATTTGAATGCTGCATGTGTCCATTATCCATTCCCAACACCCTTCAGGGATGAAGTATTAGACCAACTGGCAGCGAATCAGGCATACTCCTTCATAAATGGATTTTCTAGTTACCACGAGGTTAGAATTGCAAAAGAGGGAAAGAAGAGAACACCATTTATAGTAGAATGGGGATCATTTACATACAATGTCATGAAGTTTGTATTGAAGAATGCACCTATTTTTTTCTCAAGGATTGTAATCATAACTTTTAGGGAGTTTCTTCCTAAATTTTTGGAGGTTTACTTGGATGATTGAACAATCTAGAATTTGCTTAAAGATCATGTTGCACTACTTTGATTAATGTTGAACCATTATCGACAAATGCAAACATATTTGAACTTGCAAAACTACATCTTATGTGTTCCTTTTGGCGATTTGTTGGGACACATTGTTTGTGGTGACAGACCCTACAGAGATCATGGCGATTGTGAATATGTAGACACACACATCAGTAAAGAGGTTGATATCCACCTTAGGACATACATGATATTACAAAATATATATCCACAACTATGCTTCTATTACTACTTGATCGAAACAACTGCTAAATAAATTTGAAGCTTTTAAATGGACTGAAGACTGTGAAAAGGCCTTTATAACTCTGAAAGACAAGATGGTCAATGCTCTGATATTGGCATTCCTTGATTTGTAAAAAGAATTCAATGTACATGTCGATGCATTAGGTATCTCCCTTGGCATTGTATTGGCTCAACTAAGTGAAGGTAAGTTGGATCATCCAATATATTTCGCCAAAAGAAAATGATCTCAAGTCGAATGCAATTACACAACTATTGAGTAGGAAGGTTTGGCAATGATTTACGCCTTACGATTTTTTTGCCACTATTTATTGGGAGGAAAATTTAAGTTTTTCATAGATCAGTCAGCTCTCAAGTACCTGGTGAACAAGGTCATCTTCGAAGGTCATTTATGCATATGGCTACTTCTTTTTCATGAATTCTCTTTCGAAGTAATTGTGAAACTAGGTAAACACAATTATGGATTGGATCACCTATCATGAATGGAAACATGGGAGGCTAATGAACCTATTGAGGATCAATTATTAGATGCAACACTCTTCAGAGTAGAGGTTAATCTTGATAATTTAAAAGAGATCACATCATTCCTCACAATTGGGAAAGCATCTTATGATTGTTCTACAACATAGAAATGCCACTTAGTCATGCTAGATGTAGTGGAATATTAACTGATTGTAGGAAAACTCTACAAGTTGGGAATCGATGGAATTTTATGCCGATGTGCACTAGATGACAAACGACAAATTATTTTTTGGGAAATCCACTCCGGTGTTTTTGGTGGCCATGTTGGTAGAAAAGATACATGAAGGAAGATACTTCAAGCCGGGATGTGGTATCCCACGACTTTAAGCCTTTACATTCCACATGCAACATATATGATAGGGGACGATGTAGAGGTGGAGTGACTTAAGGAAATGATGGAACTAGAATAATCCCACTTTCTAGTCAATTATCATGCAAAAATTGAAAATGAATGACATAAGGCTCGACATGACAAACACATCGAGCATAAACAATTTAACAAATGTGACAAAGTTTTACTTTGTGACAATAAGTTCATGAAACATCTAGGCAAGCTCCAAATGCATTGGTTGCGACCTTTTATATTTGAGGAAATTAAAGATTTGGGATCTGTTAATCTAACGTAACTTGATGGTAATTATCCATATAGGTTGGGTGAATGGTGCATGCCTGAAGTCCTATGTGTATGCTCAATCATTCTGAAACACACCACTCCTATAACTATGAGTGAGTTAGATGGGAGTTAAGTTCTTCAATCTTATAATTTTTGAATTTCTCAATTTTCGTCGTTCATTTTAGTCCAGTTATTTGTTAATTAGTTCGCACCATTGTGGTATCGGGCGAACCCACCAGTTTCAGTTCATCTACCACCATTTCCATGTTGCAACAACCTAGCTTGTATTTTCATTATTAAAGAGCCATTAACAACTAGATCATCGTATCAATGCTCTATTGTGTGAAACCATCATTTGGTTCCTGCATTTAACAACATAATCATTTTGAGGCTCTACCATCCCACTTACGCATCAACATTAGCTGCCCTATAATCACATCCATACCACTTCATCGCTCAACAATCCATCATTATAAACCCCTCTCACACTTATTTTTCAACGTTTCACAACCCATACCATTACTTCTGAATAAAACAACACACAATGACACTCGTGCAGATGCAATAATATATAATGCATCATTTATCTATCCAATTTGCTCACTATGAAACAATAGCTTGTAATTATTTCACATCTTTATAAAGAAACACATTTCCTTGCTAATCCATTATGACATTATGATAATCCTGGCCTTGCACCTTCCCTGATGATTTTCATGAAGTTATCTCCCCAATCCTCGTTAGTTTTGCATTGTTCCCATGACCTCCACTTACTCGATCACTCTGAACCATGAAAATCTTGTTTCATGATAGAAAAATACTTCAATGAATAAATATTTGCAAGATCTCTTGGCCTTGCCATGGAGAAAGAGAGGTAGCTCGAGCTTAGTTATTATTTTTCCCACCCACATTGGTGTTCATGCTATGTAACACTTTCTTAGTCACCTTGTTGCTATAATCGACCAACATGTTTTCTTAAGGATTTTGGTCTCTTGTTGAAAGATATGCCACCAGTTTCCCGACCATGATGACACTTACCAAAAAGTTGTCATAGATAAATATTTTGAATACTAAGCGACAATAGTCAACTTCACTCCCTATAACACCACAAGCAAGAGACAAGCAACCTTTCTCGAAGGAATTACTCTTATTTATGATATGTGGTAATTTTCTTCGGCTTCCATGATACATAAGCTAAATAATGATGTTGCTCAGTTCCATATGTTTTATAATGGTGTTGTTTAGAGTGGGTTCCTTCATTCGAATAACCTACACCAATTGATGCACAATCTTCAAGAATGCAATAGAGTTGACTCGAGGGTAAGTCAACACTAATGGTCGGGACCTTTTGGCTCTTTGATTTTTAGAAAGGTTCATACGTGCAAAAGGAAGCACGGGGTAAAGTGATAAAAATAAGGGTAGGTCATTTTTGGACCTGCCCCTGGAACTGTTCAAAGATGCACTAGGTGAGTGGAAGGGAGAGAGAGAGAGAGAGTAGTAGAAGATGGAGATATAGAGAAACAAAGAAAAAAGAGAAGAAAGAAGCAGATCAAAGACCCAACCATAACAAAGCAATAATTAATCTTAGTCTTATGTATCTAGGTTTTAGGTAATGTAATTTGGATATGGGTTTTATGTTCTTTGTAATACCACGACGAGTCATTCCATAGAGGCCAATGTAAGGACACAATGCCATTATGTAATAGAATCTACTGATAATATAAATGTAGGAATTTTGCCCCCCTAAATTTTTTGTGTAAATATTTTTTCTGTACTGTGTTTGTTTTCTAGTGGATAAATCATATTTCTAGTTCACGTATACTTTTTATGGTGAATGGGACTGTTGGAGGAGCCTATTCATCTAGTCGACTAGGTCCTTCAACTGAGTATGAAGTATTTGGATTAGCTACTCACGTCGGCTAGGGAAACCTATATTTATGTATGTATGATTGTGTGTACAATGTATGCCTATATTTATGGTTGATGCACTACTTGTAACTCTATGTAGCCCCACAACTTACAACATTGGTTCTATTGCCAATAATACTGATCTGGGACATGAGGCATTCATATATATGTAAATAGTGAGTGAGAGAGAAATTAGAGACTAGTGGAATCGAAAGATTACAAATTATTCACAAAATTATGCTAGAAGAAACAAATTGAGGCTTGCACAGGATCGAGAAAAGTTCTTCATTGAGTCCTATGAAACATTTATAGTATATATTCCTCATGAGATAAATAAATTCCTCGACATTGTTCATGAGCAACTTGGATGCCCATAATGAAATATTGTTAATGCATAAGATATATAACAGAGGAAGAATGGATTTATATGACTCACTCAAAAATATATGTGAAGAGTTAAGGTGTGGAAGAAAGAACTTCAGTTAATCAAGTCTTTAACAATTTTATACCGACCTTCACGAATGATTTTTTTATTATTATATATTGAGCTTTCTATACAAATTTCTAATCGAAAATAGAGTCGGCCATATAGTCAAGCCACGACCTCCGTTGGACATGCCTGCTTCATCGAACTGGGAGCAAAAGAAAAGACTAGGAGTGGTTCATTAAAAAATGTGAGTGGGAATACTTTTTGAATAAATGAAATCCATTGTTGAGCCCACTTTCATCGAACAATAAGAGTTAGTTAAACAATGGGGGGTTGTCAACCATGTGTTATGAATAAAAGAATGATGCTAGTTAATAGAAAAAGACAAGAATGAAGCATCACAAGAAGTCAGGTCCACTCCAACGAAATAAGTGCCCAACCACTCATAAAAAAATACTAGAGAATTAGAAAATAGGTACAAATGACGAAACTAGCTTAGATATATTGGAAGTCCACTATGTGAAAAAATAAGCGTAAAGAAAGTGGTCGTTATGGTCAAGCAACCAAAAGTTTTACCTGAGTCGATGGAAAGTCGACAAGATGAGAGAAAAGGTGAGGTGTCAACACTAGAAGAACAACTACACATGATGATGTTAACCTCACAATTCTTGCATATTGCAACTCCAGATGCCTTGACTCCCATCGAGTTTGTACCAATGATAATGAGAATTGGACAACCATTAGATAAATCATCGAGAGCAACATGGGACTAGGACCAGGTAACAATAGTATATGGAGTTAACTAGATCAATGTGGATGGATTACAGATCAATTGATGATTCAATGACCTGAATATGGTAATTAGACTACGTTCACACCGGAATTTGGAAGACACTCTTTTAATTTATTCTATCCAGAACATGTGGGGGTACCCCGTGCCGATAACATGATTGATTGAAACGACCAGTTCATCGGAGATCCAACCTCGTGACTAGGATTTTGTAGAAGAAGTACATATGTTAGGATACAAGTCGCATCCATAATAATTTCACATCAATTGTAAAATAATAAGCCAATCAGTTGGTCATACCATTCTAGTAAGTATTCAAACATAAGGTAGAAATTTCAGTTCTCTTAACTTGGCTTATCAGATTCCAATAAATACTCCTATTTTTGAAGGGGATGGTGATCCTAAGAAACACTGGTTTGTATGTGAAGCACTATAACAAGCTAACTTCATCGATGATGAGAACCAACCATTTGCATAGCTTGAAGGTGGTCTTAAGAATATAGCACTCACATGGTACATGAATTTCCTTGAAGAGGGTCCCAAGATGAAACACAAAACCATAGATAATTTTTTAGATTTCTTTAAACAAGATGACACTAAGCATCTGACCGTACATAAATTAAAATAAATCAAGCAAAAAAATGGAGAAACAATACAAGAGTATGATAGAAGATTCAAATATCTCCTCAGTCAGATTCCATCCAAAATGGACCAAGCTGTTATGATCTAGTTTTTTGTTGCAAGACTCCAACCATAAATCAAAACATCATTATTGTTGCATGAATACATAACATGTGATGGAGTCTTACATAAATATTTGAGAGTCATGGAAGATACAACAATCAAGGAAATCATCGAGCAGGTCGTAGAAAATTGCGATGCTTCGTCTGCTATAGTGAAGAACATTTGAGTCCCAACTACACATGGAAGTACAAAACATATCTCAAATTTTGTAAAAAATGTGGAGTGTGGGACCAAAGTTTGGAAGAGTGCCACATTATGTTAAAAATACCATAATAAAAATAATGTTAATCTCTTGTCTTGTGTCCCTAGACATGAAACATTGAATATTGAAAAATTACAAGTAATCACCAGGAAAGGCACAAATATTGGAGGGCATAACCCACATATCACAAGAATACAAAGAAAATGAGATAACTATCCTAACCCGTTGAAGCAAAAAGAAATATTTAACAATGCTACAAAAATATTTGAAGAAAATATTGTAGAATCCAAAAGTAAAACACTCAATTAGTTACTACAACTTCTAACGAAAAAGGAAGTTTGTTGCACAACTAATTGACTTAACGTATATTATCAGAAATAATTTAAGGGGTGGAAGGATTGTCAAAAATATCTATAGATTAAATAAAAAAGATAAAATTGATATTGACCCCCTCATCGTCCTCGAAATTGAAGGGTTTTGCATTTCACAAGTCATCCTCGACTTTGGCTAGCAGACCAACATAATGATAAGGTCTACTTAGGAAATATTGGGTCGACCACGACTAGTAGAGTCGGGCATTTATATTAAACTTGTCGACCAAGGGTTAATTAAACCCATTAGTATTTGGAAAAATAATACTATAGTTATGGGTATTAGCATCATATTGATTTTGAAATCCTTGACCCAAGAGAATGATCCAATTCCTTTTCAACATTAGTCAATCATCCTTGGTGTTGGAAAATGAAAGTTTTCATCTCTTTAGAAAATGACATAATAAAGTTGAAAGGTGAACGCAAAAAGTTCATAGTACCTATTAATCCATCTGAAGGGAAACCTTGGGCAAAACCATATGATAACAATGGAGATATAAGGAAATTATACCAAGTTATGCAAGATACTAAAGATTCAATAAAACCAAATTAATTTGGCGAAATTCATCTGGGTTCTCTCATGTCAATTGGACAAAACTCCGACTTAGAACTATATGAATGGTACATTGAAAATTATGAAAACATGCAAGAGAATGTTAGACGATCGAATTTATCCCTTGATGACCAACATGACAATGTTTTGCAATAACTGTGATACCAAATATTTTTGAAAAAAGAACTAAGAATACCCAGATATTATACTAAAATAAAGTGAACCAATGATTATGCCGCATTTAAGGTACAAGGAATGTGAGTCACGAGTTGTTCATGTAGAATAAGTATCCAAAACCCTCATTTAAGGTACAAGGAATGTGAGTCACGAGTTGTTCATGTAGAATAAGTATCCAAAACCCTCGGTGAGCAAGGCCAACTGCAAAGCTTAGTTGAAACATTAATTGGTTAAGCAACTCGATGGTGTGACATCCATTAGTTGTGATTACAAACGTGGATGATTGTTTTGACGTACTTCACTGAAAGGTTTTTAGGAAATAAATTAACAACCAAAGTAGAAATTCAAAAATTTGTCCAAGGTCTAGATCCTATTGCGCTTATAAAAAATTATGAAAAAAGAATGGAAGAAAGCTCGATATAGGGATTAAAGAATCTGGTCACATTTGTTCCCAAATACGTTAGATGACTTGCCTAACAAATGGTATAAAATGGAAGAAGCAATAGGGGAAACCTTTAATTGGAAAAGTCTCAAGGAATATTTTGTCAAAGATTTCTCATTCTCACCCGCAGAAGAATGCCTTCAAGAAGTAGTATAATTATTATATCAATTCATAAACTAACTAACCAAGAAACTGATTAGAGCGTCGGAGCAGCCCCAGATCGTAAAGAATTTTTCATTAAACATAAACAGTCAGACCAATTGATGATTGGACTAAATATGGAGAGCGAGCATACTAATGGGAAAATCTTTCGATGGAAAAAATATCACCCACAAGTAATTCAATGAGTAAATACCATTTTTAAAATTTCCACGAAAGAAAAGGAGAATGACAACGACAAGGATCTTCTCTCATTTTTTATAGAATTTAAAGAAGGAGAATGATCGAAAAATGAATCAAGAGCACGAGAGTGGATGGATGTTGAAATTAAGACAAAATAAGTTGACATAGTTTCCTAAGGATGACAAAAAATGGAAAAGATAAGCAACTATTGGTTAGAGCAACAGGCTGTGAAAATAACTAATATGCTTAAAGAGTACCAAGATGCCATCACACATGACTATAAAGATATGAAAGGGCTGGTACAAGGAATGGGAGAAACAAAAATTTACATAATTCCTTATGCCAAGCCTTTCAAGAAATGACCATACAAGTTATCCCACAAGTATAAAGATATGGTCAAGAAAGAAATTGAGAATATGTTAAATGCAAGAATAATATACCTAGTTGATCGATCGGAGTGGGAAATCCCCATGGTTGTCCACCCAAATAAGAACAACGCAAAGAGACTCTGCATTTTTGTCAACTTCAAAGGCCTCATTAAAGTAACCCTCACATACTCATTCCCAACACCTTTTTGCCGATGAGATTACCAATGAAGTTATTGGACATGAATGTTACTCATTCACAACCAAATTTTTGGGGTATAATTAGGTTCCAATAGCAAAGGAAGACCAACATAAGAGTACATTTGTCTATGAATTTAGATCATTTTCCTACGGAGTCATGTCGTTTGGACTAAAGAATGCTTCAGGTGTATTCTCCATAATGGTTGTCTACTTTGAATATTGGCTTATATATTCAATGCTCAAAGACCACGTACAATGGCTTCACCTAATGCTATAAATGTGTAGACAAATACAATTATCCTTAAATATAAAGAATGTATATTTGCCACACCAATAGGAGTACTACTAGGCCATGTCATGTGCAAGGATGGCAGAAAAGTGGATCTAGATAAAATAAAAGTCATCCTTGACTTAAAACATCTAATAAATCACAAGTAAGATACAATTTTGCTTGGTCATACAAGATATTATGACATTACATTTATTATGGGCATACCGGATATTATGACATTACATATCCTTTGGGATAACTACTCAGATTATAGGCCGAATTCTTATGGAAAACAAAATGTGAAGATTCCTTCGAATGGGTTAAAATAAAACTAGTCAAATCCCTAATACTTAAATTTCCCGACTGTTCGAAAAAGTTCCATGTCCATATCAATGACTCAAGCGTCACAGTCAACACAATATTAACACAACCTGAAGGTGACAGACTCAACTATCCAAATGCATACACAAGTTGGAAGTTGAATAAAGCTAAAAGTAACTATTTAACGATTGAGCGTGAAGGACTGGATATGATACACTGCAAAAATATTGACATTATTTATTGTCTAACCCCTTTGTATTGTATATAGACCATAAAGCACTAATATTTTTGGTGAATAAATGAATCCACCATGGTCGCATATGTTGTTTGATCCTATTGTTTCAATAGTTTGAATGTGAAATCTTAGCCGGACCCAACAAGTCGAATGTTGGTCCCGACCACATTTCGCATATAGAATCTAGAGAATACCCAGTTGGCATTGGCGATGAATTACTCGACGCACATCTTTTCAGCATGTAAGCTGTACCAAAAGTATTAGCAAATATTACATAATTCCTACAAGAATAACCCCTAAAGGAACATTAGAGAAAAACAAAAAGATCCTATCAATGAAACATGCACCATACACATTAATTAATGGGCACTTATACAGGATTGAGCCCAAAAACATACTTTGTCGATGTACACTTGAGCATGAATGATAGGATGTCATTGAAGAAGCACACTCACGACCTGCAAGAGACCATTTCCATGATAGGACGACTAGAAGAAAAATCCTACAACCCGGACTATGGTGGTCGTTACTTCATAAGGACTATAAAGCATATGTACATAAGTGCGAAAAATGTCAAAGAATGGGACAACTATTAAGACAAAATGAAATTCCATTAATATTTGTTAACCCTAGCCTTACATTTGAAAGATGGGAAATTGTGTTTGTTAGACCTTTTCAAAACCTAGTCATTTGACTATCACACGACACATTATTATTGTGGTAGTAGAATATGTAACAAAATGGGTCGAGGAAGAAACAATTGAATCCTACACCAGTGAATTCGTATTCCGATTTATATATGACAATATAATCCCAATATTTGGATGTCTGTTAACACCCATCAGTAATCGAGGCACGTGTTTTATAAATAAAACTATCAATGTGTTAACAACATAATTTATGATAGATCATCACAAAAGTGTAGCTTACCATCCGTAGTCGAATGGAGCAGTTGAGTTGTTCAACAAAACACTGACCAAAAAGATTAATAAATATTTGCAACATTGACAAAGATGACTGAGACGACAAAATCCCCGAAATACTATGGGAATACAAAACAACGTACAAAAGATCGACGTGTTCAACATAATTTAAGTTAGTATATGGTGAAGAAACAATCACCCCTTTGCGTTTTAAATAATAAGCACCAACTATTGCTCAAGTTTTGTGTATCAACATCCTTCAAGTGAATCATGACAAAATATTTTATTTATGAAAGATGACAGAATGATTGCTATACACCATCACAAATTTTAGAAAATGCAACATAAAGCTTAGCGCGACCGAAATATTAAAAGTAAAAACATCTCCATTGATGACTTAGTATTACTATATAATAATAAAATAAAAGGAAGCCTACAAAGCTTGATACTGGATGTCTAGTACCATACACAGTGGAAGAACTCAACAACAATGTGAAATTGTTATACCTAAATCTTGTCACCATCATATGATGAGATCCTTAACCCCTATGTTTGTCCTTGATCCTAACACTTGGAGTGGAAACTTGCTCTGTTTGTCAATTCTACTTAAAAACACCTAGCACCCTGCTTACCCTGTGGCTGATGAGCGGTACCTTGTTCAGCACCACCGGTATCCTGTTATAGAGAAGCTGTGCCACCGCCTATAGGCTTTGTTCTTAAAGTGGTTCTCACCTAAACCGCTCTGTCATAAGGGCACAAAAGTGGTACCCTGGGGAAAATGGGAAAAATAGATGTTTCTCGAGGCTTCTAGAACTTGAGCCTCGTGTCCTCCCTTATCCCTATCATTATGGGTTAGTTTGAGCTCGAGATCCCCCTTGATAGGATCTTGGAGCCACCTCACCCACCATTCTCTCAACTATCCCCATCCATTGAGCCTTATAAATACAAGTTCATATCCATAGTTGAGGGGGGGAAATATAGAGGTATTTTTATGCTGTTGAACTGACTACCTAGTCCAAATCATTGGAGAGCATAGAGAGCGAATTTCAAGCTTATGGGGATGAAGTGTTTGTCTCGTGGAGGAGCTTGTCGACACTAAGGCAACGGTTGTAAGCTTCTTCATACATTCTTAATGCAAAGCTTATTTCCGTCCCATCTATCTATTGTTTTGATTTCACATGTATATGTTGCTAGATTCCTTAGCCACTAGCATGGATATGTAGATGATTTTCTGGTAGCTTTGATGTGCTTGTATGTTTGACTTGTTTGCAGGTACACAGGTTCATGATCGAAGCAGTATTCCATGTGTCTATAGCATTCAGGCAAGGTCTTCATCCTTTGTCGTTCACTCATTTGTTCTGGATCTGAACCATTCAGACCAGAGGAACAACTTCTATCCGTAGAAGGTGCAATATTCTTGATAACAAATACGGTGACTCCGCTGGGGATCAAAGCAAATTTTGGTTGATCTGATCTTCCTCAGTCCTTGAACTCTTGTCCGAATCCAGGCTCCATCTCCAACTCTCTTTAGTCAGATTTGCCATCCAACTTAGTGAATTTTGGTTTGAAACTTTTAGATCTGTTCAGATCTGAACTATTTCGACTTTATATGCTCTTTTTTACTGTCAATTCATCAATCTTTGCCTTGATTTGATCAATTTCTAACTTGATTTCTTGTTCTCCTTGTGTTTTGGATCCATTCAGGGAACCACACATGTGTTGTTGGCAACAAGCAGTGCCACCACCTGAGTCCCATTATCCAGAGGCGATGCTCGTTCATAACCGCTCTGTCAAGACCCCTCCATCGCGGTGCTAGGTAGGCCTTGTTCCATAACTAGTTTTTTATCATTTTTTGCAAAAAGTTGAGTTTGTTTGATTTCAACCCTGCACTGTCAGGCTTGTGTGTTAGAATCTGTATGCTCATGGTTGAAAATTCTATGGTAAAAGATTGGTTTGATTGAAGAATTCAAAAGCTAGACTAGGCTTGCTGATTATTCATTTGCTTTCATGCTTGTTGGTTGTGATTGTGAAAGGAATTTTTTGAAAGCTTAGGTTTCAGTGAGTTCTCTTTTCATTTCTTTTATGAAGACTAAAAGAAAAACCATTTTCTAATCATCTTGATTTCATTTTTCCATAGAGGACTTCTTTTTGCTTATTAAAAATAAGTTTTTTGATTGAGATTAGGTGATTATCATTATTGAGCATAGGTCATTGGATCTCTGATTAGCCTCACAAGCTTTCAGGCTCTCTTTGTTCTTTTGTCTCTCTTGCATTAGTACTATCTCATCAAAAGAAAAAAATTGTAGTTTTAAGTTAGATCTATCTATGTTTTAAGAAAAATCGAAAAAATAGAGTGCATATGCATGTAGAGTGCTTATTATTTTTCTTTTAGGAAAAGATACTCTTACCCCTTTGATTGCTTTCAAAAAGAAAAATGAGCTTGGAATGTGTTGCTTGTCTTTGATTTTGATTTGTTCAAAGTAGTTGTTTGGGAATTTTTGGTTTTTAAAACAAAAAGAAAAAACTCTCTTTCCCTCCCATAGGTAGGCATACCATGAACGGTAAAGTGAAATATTTGCATCTACATTCTGCATGGTTTTACTTTTTCTGTCAAAATTCCATCCATTCACCTAATCGTCCACTTTAAAATTAAAGGTAGTTATAGGCTAAAATTTACATAGCAATTTGAGTGATAGGCTAGAGACATGTTTGGGCGTCTATAAGCGTAGGAGCTGTCATTACTCGTCCGCATTACATCCCGGGACTTGCGCGGTTCTTCCACGTACCGTCGGTATATCAAACGGCCTTTCACGTACCCTTGAGGTATATAGAAAGGTACTTCACGTACTACCGATTTGAGCTCCCACGTACCTTGCGTATATCGGGAGAGCCCACTAGGATACCTTATCTATTTGAGAAAAGCCCTTTGGTCATCTTGCTTGGAGCTATACACCGAAAACAACATTCAGGGAAATTACTACGCATGTACCTTTGATGTATATCATGAGTGGCACCTTCTTTACAATCCTAGTGAGAGACCTGACTATCTGAACTCCTCTTGTCATTTAAGTTTGGTTGTTTGGCCTATAGCTTGAGTAGGGAAGTTTTTGGTGTGTTTTCTAGTTTTTAGACCCTAGGTTAGATAGGAACTGTACAAATTGGTTGAGTTAAGAGAGTCCGAAAGAGTACGGGGCTTGCCACCTGATTTTATTCTTGTTTCAGGAGAAAGTCCTATGGAAGCTATCGACCAAGGAGCTGCTACCAACTCCCAAGTGGGAGAAAATGTTGTTGCAGAAAGCGGAGATTCATATCCTTCGCAGGAACCTCCCTTGGCCCAACAAGCTTCTCGAGGTAATACTTCGTTCCATTCTCCCATAGAAGGCCATGTTGATGATACTACTCGTCCAGATTATGGTCCCAATGCTCCACTTTGGGATACCTCTATAGGACAGGCCATTGCCTCATTTGGCACCCATTTAAACTCTTCCAAAGAAGTTTCACCAAATGAAGAAGAATGTAGACAATACCAGGCAGCCATTCTCCGTGCACAAGAAATTGAGAAGAAAATAGATGACATATTGGGCACACCACCACCTCGATCAACATCTTTTCCTGTGGGATATCGCTCACTTGTTGATTCTATGAGACCCATTGAACCTATTCTAGATCACAATGTGACTCCACATAATCCACATCAAAATACCAACCCCACCACCTCCCATGTTATGTATGTTCCCAATCCTCCTGGGTCTTCCGCACCTGGGGCTGAACATTCAATTCTTGTTTCATCAATACCTTCTAGTGCCAGGGGGCAACCCCTGGCATGAACTACGTTATCTATCATTGGAATTGTAGCTAGTCATGGGAAGACCTCTAGTATTGAGTGATCTATAGTTTATGTCCCTCCTACACGAATGTGGTTAACCCCCAATCCAGTTCAGGTCATCCCTTGGGGGCACAACCTATAACCAATCAAACCTCTTGGGGGTATGGTTACACAACAAATCAAGTACCTGTAGGAAACATCAATTACCAACCCAATCCTGCAGGAATGCCTTATGCTGGAATTCCATATCCTAGCAATACTTTCACGCCATGGGGGCAACCTAACTCGTCCTACATGCAATCTATGGGGGGGATACCTATACATACTGCAGGGGGTGCCGGAGGACCACCTTATGGAGGCCCTCCCATTGGGGGGCCTAATGGTCCTAGAGGGCCTGGTGTCTTTCCTCCTTATGGTCCTAATGGTCCTAGTGGTCCTGGAGGGTCTGGTGGCCCTCCTCCTAGTGGTTCCGGTGGCTTTGGAGGTCTACTTCCTAGGGGTCTCAAAGGGTCTGGTGGTCCTCCTCCCAGTGGTCCAGGTGGTCCTGGTGGTCCCAACGGTCCTGGTGGTCTCGAAGGCCCTGGTGGTCCTCCTCTTGGAGGCCTCGACGGTCCTAATGGTCTTGATCCCAGAAATCAACCCCCTGCGGGTGGATCTTTCGGTGGTTCTTCATCACAACAACTTGTTTATCAGTCTACTTATGGTCCTACTAGTACTTATATGCCATATCAATATTACCAGTATGTGTAACCTAATCGTCAGTTACCTTTCCTAGCAACTTTGGAGTTGCCTGATTTGTCCAAGTTGATTAATGATCCCATTCGACATAACCCCTCGTGGCCTCCCATTCTGGTAAAGTTACCATCGGACATTCCAAAGTCCGATGGGAAGCAGGGAGATGATCCAAAAAACCATGTCATGACATTCCATTTGTGGTGTTCTTCAAACTCCCTTATGGATGATTCAATTCGTTTAAGACTCTTTTAGTGAACTTTGACCGGTACCGCCGTGAAATGGTACATTGAACTTCCGCAACATTCGTTTGTGGATTTTGGCTCGTTGGAAACTGTGTTTCTTACACACTTTCAGCTTCCTATCCGTTATGAAACGGGTATGGATCTCTTGAATTCTCTGCGCCAGAACACCTCCACCCACATATTCGATCATATCCATGAGTGGAGAAGACGGAGAAGACTTTTTAAGGCTCCTATCCCGGATTAGTTGTTAGTTGATTGGTTTACTAAATCTTTGTTGCCTCAAATTGCCCGAGATGTGGCTATGGGTGGTGCCATTACTGAAGAGCAAGCCATTAGTTGAGCCCAATATTTGGACTTGGTCTATTCCTAGTTTGGAACATTGTATGACTTGATCCCTCAAGCTCCTCGCTCAAGCACTGATCCTACCAAGCCACCAGCAGAAGCTCCTGTTGATGGGATTGTTGGTTCAATCCAGTCCCTGTCGGTAGCAAAACCTGCCAAGCAACCCCAAACTTCTACCCCCACTCCTCCAACTCCCAAGGTTTCCATCGAGGTCAATTCCATTCAGAGTATTCAAACGCCCGACAACAATAAAAAGAAAGGTAAAGCTAAAAACAAAAAACCTGGAAACCAATAGGAGAATCCAAAACCAACCATCAATGAGAATGATAAAGGAAAAAGAAAAGCAAAATATCCATGTCTGCTATGCAGAGGTGAACATTTTATAAAAGAGCATCCTCGTCATGACGAAATTACCCAATTCTTGAAAACTAATCTCGCACCCGCAGTTCTCATGGATCCTTTTCCCTCTCAACAACAACCGATAGACCATAATCATGGAAATTGTAGTTCTTCAGAGGAAATTAGCATGATGTCCTCGGAGACTATAAGTTTGCAAACTCGAAGTCAGAATTATGACAAACCTGTAGACAAGAAAGAAGACAATTCTTCTTCAGGAAAATCTCCCTCTACTAGTTCTCCCGTCCTCGTCTACTGTTCCCCTAACCATCGAGAAGCCTAATCTCGACATGATTTTGCGTCCACCCAAGAGTACTGTTAGGAAGGCTGTTTTTAACCCTAATGCACGAGCTGCTCAATTTTATAATGTAGTTGAAGATCTTGCTCAAGAACCATGTGCAATGTCTACCTTGGAAGTACTCCAAAGTTGTCCTACACAACGCAAAAACTTGTTAACTGTGTTAGGAGCTTTAGACCCAGACAATACTAATTTGATCCATTTCAATGTCGAGAACTATAAGTATAGACTACCTCACAAACTTGATTTCCAAATAATAACAAAATTAGTCGGAAAGAAGGTCTTTAAAACTGTCTTGGATGAAGGAGCTTCAACTTCGGTATTGTCTCTGTCTTGTTGGAAAGCTATTGGCTCTCCCGAGCTTGTCACATCACCTATGACTCTGAAAGCCTTTGATGGATGAGGTTTCCAGCCCCATGGTCTCATATCAGCCCTTTCAGTCGAGCTTGGGGGCAAAGCTATTTATATTCAAGTGGAAGTAGTCCATGCCCTGCTAGATTACAACCTCCTTCTAGGAAGAAATTGGTTTTACGCCATGACTGTTGTCACTTCGACGGTATTTCGAGCTGTCAAATTTCTGCATCTAGGGAGAATTGTCACCATTGACCAGCTCAATTTCTGTACGCTTAATGTTACTACCTCTACGGCTAATAACATCCCTATGTTAGGTTAGTCCCCTCCTCCTTACTAGTTGATTGGGGTAGGCATGTTGAAGGATTCATCCCTTATGGGGATTTTTTCATCCACTCCTCCTAACACAGACATGGCAACAATAAATATGATTTCGTCATTTTATTATGACCCAAAGGGCAAACAAATTGTTGATTCCACCTCGTTGAGCTCGCATGAAGAAATGTACAACGTTATTCAAACCCTCTCTGATGACCACACTGATGAGCTTCATCTGATGGCTTCAGACCCTTACCACTTGCGCTACTGGTTAGAACCCTCTCTTCCTATTCTGGATTATCTCTTTGAGACTTGTCCTTTCGATGAGTCCAGTATGGAGATTATGAGTATGAATGACCCTATATGGGAGGATTATCATCATAGATCCTCATTCCTCCCCAACACTAATTCGGTAGACCATGATTTTGCATCCCTTTTTTCCACTGATATTGTCAACACACCTCAAACTCCTTTATTGTTGCAAGACACAGATTTTGAAGGAAACCTATGCAACATCATTCAAACAAATCCAATTGACATATAAGCCAAGCTTGGTACCCTTGAGCATGTTCATGTTGGGCAGAACTGCTCAGCAAAAGAATCTGAAGCATATAGATCACTTTTCAAAGACCGCGATATTTTTTCTTGGCCTTATGAAGAAATGTCGGGGATAGATCCATCCATTATGGTCCATGAAATAAAAACGTATCCCACTGCTAAACCTGTCAGGCAAAAAGTAAGGCAAGTCCATCCACGGAAAGCTGCAGCTATCAAAGCTGAAATAGAGAAACTTCTCAAAGCAAGTTTTATTTTTCTTGTACCCATGATGGAATGGGTATTGAACATCACCCCCATCAATAAAAAGCAGGGCACCATTAGAGTCTGCATCGATTTCAGAGATTTGAATAAAGCTTGTCCCAGAGACAACTTTCCCACTCTGCATATCGACCAGATTATCGACAACTGTGCCGGAAGTGTCATCTTCTCATTTATGGATGGATTTTTAGGTTATAATCAGATTGAGATTTTACTCACCGATCAACACAAGATGACATTCATTTGCCCTTAGGGAACCTTTGCATATACGAAGTTACCATTTGGCCTGAAAAACGCTGGAGCCACTTTCCAATGCGCTATGTCCTATATGTTTCATGATATAAAACATATTGTTGAACCGTACCTTGAAGACCTCCCTGCTCATTCACAGCGACGGGAGGACCACCCTGGTCATCTTAGAGACATTTTCTTGAGATGTCGTCATTATAACATACGACTCAATTCTCATAAATGTGTTTTTTGCGTTGAGACGAGAGGCCTGTTATGTTTTGTGGTTTCTAAGGATGGCATCCAGATAGATCCATTGAAAATTACAGCTATTTTAGCTCTACCAGCCCTAACCAACCTTCTAGAACTCCAAAAATTGCAAGGGAAGGCAAACTTTCTTCGTCGTTTCGTGTGCAATTTTGTAGAGAAAACACACGGTTATATGCATATCCTTAAGAAGGACACTCCGTTCTTTTGGGATGACCAATCCCAAAGCGCCTTTGATAATCACAAACACACTTTGACTCATTCACATGTGATACACCCCCTAGATTATTCAAAGGATTTTCTCTTATACATTGCTGCCTCCACGACTACCATCACTATGGTTTTGGTCTAGGAGAATCCCGACGGTTAGGAGCACGTGATTTACTATGCCAATGAGAATCTCATGGATTCCGAAACTTGATATTCATGCATGGAGAAATTAGCATTGGCCACGGTCCTTGCTATTCAAAAATCTCATCACTACATTTTGCTCCACACAACCACTGTATTGGCAGACCAAAACCCTATGTATTACATCGTGACTTGTCAGGTGCTCTGGGGCAAGTACTCCCGATGGATAGTCATACTCCAAGAGTTTGATCTTGAATTTGCCAAAGCCACATCAAAGAAATCCTTGGTCTTTTCCGAGCTCATGTGTGATCTTCCCTGTGCTTCGACGGAATCTGAGCTCAGTGATTCATTCCCGGATGAATTCCTATTCCTGATAAGCACTATTGATCCATGGTATGGAGATTTGCTCATTTATCTCCAGACACAACGATTTCAGCCCACTCTATCCCATGATGATCGTCGCCATATTCGTCACCACGCAAAACACTACCTCATCTTGAATGACACTTTGTATAGACGTGGTATCAATTCCGTTCTTCGGTGACGCCTTACCCACGAGGAAGCTGAACAAGTGTTGAATGATTGTCACTATGGAGCATGTGGCGGTCATTTATCTGGGATGGCTACAACCTAGAAAATCCTTCACGCTGGCTATTTCTGGCCTTCAGTCTTTAAATATTGTCACGAGGCTGTTAAGAAATGCCCACCATGTCAACATTTATCCAAAAAAGTGCACTCATCCTGCTCCGTTACACCCCGTCATTGCCGTTGGCCCTTTCGCCAAATGGGCGATTGATTATATGCATTGTAAGGCTACCTCAGCCGGGGGGCATGGTTACATCATCGTAGCCGTTGACTATTTTACAAAGTGGGATGAGGCCATGCCTAGATATGTAGAGGACAGTAATACTGCCGCTCTGTTCCTGTTTAATCATGTGATAGCTAGATTCGGAGTCCCGCAGTCCATAGTTACTGATCACGGATCACATTTCCCTAATCAAATGATGGAGGAACTAAGTGCCAAGCTAGGTTTTCATCATGAAAACTCTATGCCCTATTATCCTCAAGCTAATGGTCAGGTCAAGGCCATTAACAAAGTTTTGAAAATGATGCTTCGTCGGATGGTTGGAGACCATAAATCCAACTGGCACCATATCCTTTTCTCTGCTCTTTGGGCTTACAAGACGTCGATCAAAACAACTACTGGTTTCACACTGTCGAACTTCTCCCAGACACTTCCGTAGAGGAAGAGAGATTTTTATACTTAAACAATCTTGACAAAACTAGAAGAGATGCTGCCTTAGCTAATGAGGCACACAAGAAACACGTCAAGGAGCAGTATGACAAGTCTGTCCAACCTCGTGCCTTTAACGAAGGTGACCTAGTTTTGACTTATAATCAGAGATATGACAAACTAGGGAAATGAAAGTTCAAATCCATGTGGTATGGTCCTTTTGTCATTTCCAAAGTTTTAGAGAAAGGGGCCTACAAGCTCGTGGACTATGATGGAATCCCCTTAGGACAACCTCGCAATGGGTTGTACCTGAAGAGGTACTATGCCTATAAATCTCTTGGATAGTATCTTTTATATATGTATATGACTTGACTTCCAGTGTGCTTAAGTATTTTCAATATGGTTTTGAGTTTAGTGTCCGTATCTGTTTATACCATGTTTTGGCTGTGCAAAGAAGATGGCTTTCTACGGCTTCACTGATGGTGCTTACCGCCACACCTTGAATCTTGCCTCAACTGCTTGGGTTCTCTATTCCCTAGCTTACAATTTGGTCAGTTCAGGAGCGGTTTGTATTGGTCCCGCTACCAACAACATTACCGAGTATCGAGCAGTCATAGGTCTTCTGACTGAAGCTTCCTCTCAAGATGTTTTCAACTTGGTAGTCTTGATGGACTCACAACTTGTGGTTTGTCATCTAAACCATGTCTATACCATTAGGAATATCGTGCTTCTCCATCTCTTTCAGAGGGTACGTTTGTTAGAAAGGTCATTTGAAACTATCACCTATAGGCATATCCCTAGGGAACATAATGCAATCGTCGACTCATTGGCAAATTACATCCTAGACTGACATATTTCCCATTCATGACATGAAAATCAAACATGGTTCATTGTAAATAAAATATAAAAGACACATAAAACTCATGTAAAATACATTCACCATTTGAGATGTATAAACACCAAGTAGAATTTTGTATATATATATATGAACGTGTTTAATGAAAAATAGGTCACGAGACCTCATCTGAAGCACGCAGGCTTTCAGGTAAAAAATCATCATACAAAAGTCCTGAAGCTATCTATAAGCTTTCAATGAATACATCATGCACTCATCATCTAGTGATGCTCGTGGTAACACATCATTGCCTGGGCTACTTTACGTAGCAGTCTGTAAAATGGCCCAGTACTCCTACTGTAGGCCTCTGATACCTCATTGGGAGGTCATCGATCGAGGTGTCTGGGATGTCTAGAGTCAACCTCTCCAGGTTCTCCTCTAGCTCCCCTATCACATTGTCACCCTATGGTACAAAACGGGCTTCGACTCATCTGTCTAATGGGGAGGCTCCCCCTGGTCGTGCTGCTCCGACGTCTGCATGAAAACATTCAAGTCTCCTTACCAAACATAAAAAATATAAAACATCAAAATATAAAAACAACATTTTCATTTTAGGGTTTTTTTTGTTTCTTACCGATATCACCCCAATGTCTACCAGGTGGGAGTGGTAGGTCAAGGTCACCACTGAAGTCAGTGCCCGCATATGCATAGTCCTCCACCATGAGGAGTTGATCTCTCAACCATCGAAAGAATGGGTCACCGAACTTTACCTTACCTCTACCCGCTCTAGTACGGACCATAATCTGAACCCACCTCTGCATGCAAGGGTCTCATGCCCTCAACTTTGTAAATACCACATGGGGTCTCATCTGTGGAACCCGCTCGAAAAAGAAGCAAGCTAGAATGGAACCGAAACCAAATTGCTTCAGCTCCCCCTGCCGACATTTAGTCAGCCGATCCTTGAATATCAGAAGTAGAGCTTCCGCCCAGTTGAAAACGGTGAGTTCCATGGCCTCTATGGCGTAGAGCATATGCGCTCTAGATGCATGGTGTACTCCTTGGATTCCTGCCACTCTCTACATGGTAAACAACACTGTCAGTAGAGGGCCATCCACCACTGCTTTTATGGGAATTTTCTTCCCCGAGGTCTTGGTCCCAGGAATGTAATGGCGGTCTATCAACTCCTGAGTAGTAATGTCTCCTCCACGGGAACCAGTCAAGGAGATGGGAGCACCCCGTATCGATAGGACTGTCAGGAATTAGATGTCCTCTACTTCAACTGTCAATATATGAGCACCATCCTCGAAGTATCATTGCTTCGGATTCCACATCCAGAGTATATGTTTTAGTAGTCGCTCATGCGATACCATATTGGGTGTACGGAAGAACTTTAAGAGTCCACAGTCTCTCAACGTGGCTATACAACCCGCGTTTCATTCGGAGAAGGCATCTTCGTTGTCATGACCATCTTTGATCAATAAGAACCTGTCAAAAACCATCATAAGACTAATTAGAAGCATTCCCAATCATCCAAATTATAAAAAATGAGCTAGTTTTTCTTGTGCATACATTTATATTTATCCACGGCCGGCACCGCCTGTGTCCCATTGAGGACAGGCGGTGGTATCGCTTGTATGCAATTTTTTCGCTGCGGTTCTAGTGGGGTACCGCTTATCCCGCAATGGATAAGAACAGTGCCCGCTTCCATGGTTTTAGGGCTTGCCTTATAAGCCCAAAACACCACCAAAAATCAAAATTGAAGGCATGAAATGAAAGAGTAGGGTCTACGCTATTACCTGGAACTGACGGTGCATGAATCCAATGGTGGATGCTCTCGATATTAGCGACTGAAAATTTGGCCAAGAAAATGATCCAAAGGCTCTCCAATATGGGTAAATGGTAAAATGTTTTGATTTTTTACTATTTACATGACGTTTATATACATTTTAGGGTTTGACATGCTATAGTTTTGTTTTAAAATCATTTATTACTCAAAATCTATCAGTCATGTTAGTTATTGGAGAATTCAACACTTGTTTTTCAAGTCGTTGCAGGATAGAAGAGCGGTAGCAGTAAAGGTTTGGGAGTTCGTTTTTTACTTTTTTGTATTACCATAAAACGAAAAAAGTCTTTTGAGCGTTTATTGCGACACTTTGGTCACGCTCTTGAAACTTAGCATCAAAGGTCCGACTCTGTTTCTGATTCTTTTCAGGCTCGTAAAATCTCTCATCATGAAAATAGACCTAGTGGAGTCTTCTTTAAACTCTTTTTCAGGCTCCTTAAATATGAAAAGATTGTCAAGTGATATTGTCTTCTTCATGCTCGTTAAATCATTTGAAGAGTTGTTCATTTGACGGTAGGTTATCACTTTTTCGGTTTAGGTGAACTATTTTATGAAAAAGGACCCTATGGAGTCTTCTTCCGTGGTCATTCAGACTCTCTAAACATGAACAATATCGAGTTAACTTTCATTGGACTCATTAAATTAAACATTGAGAGACCCTCTTTTGGGAACGAACCCCTCCTCTCTCAGGTTCGTAAAACATATGAGTTTGGACTTGTCTTCGGACGAGCTATAATGAGTGTTTGTTACCCTCTTTGAACTCGTAAAACCGAAAAGAGGCACTCATCAACCATGATGGGGAAAATGGGAAGGGAATCATTTTGCAAAGAAATGGCAGTAGTTTGTCATTACCTTTGAACATGGCACTTGTCTGCATATCATTTCAGTTAATTGGGTATTCATCTGATCTCCATGACAATCCACTTTCATGAGTCATGTCCCTCCTTTGAGTCTTTCAAAAGAATGCATTGTCCACCATCGCACTGTGTGTTTGTCTGGTCTAGTCATGCTACCAAGTCTTTTCTCGTGCCGCCCGATGTTAAAAGGGACGTTGAAGAAGTTTTACCTCTGCAGTTAAAGCAGTCTCTGTGTCAGTACTTTTGAGTCATTCTTGTGGTTACTTCATTCACATCATTCCAAAACTATGTTCCGAGTTTCGTGTCATCGATGTGGGACTCATCATGGCCCTCCTTCGACGAGACTATTCTTGTTGACATCAGCTCATCATCCAGGAAATAGTCTTAGAAACAAAACCTATTACCTTAAGATCTGTATGCCTCAATGATAGATTCTCTCACTCTCAACATAGGTTCACATCATTTACCTTTGATCGATAGAATCAATTAGGTGTTTGACATCAAGACATCTATTCACTCTCAGTAGATTATATTAGGGTACCTAGGGAATCATTGACATCAATGGTGATCTCCCTCGCACTTGTTAATGGTTCACATCATTGGCCGATAATCAAGTGGTTTCTACCATGTTCAACTTCAGATCATTGTAATCACATGGATAGAATCGTACTTTGTGGAAGACGAGATGAAGACCCTGGGTATTTGTTTAGCGCTCATTTCTTTCCCCAAGATGCGATGGAGTTTTATATATCTAGCATGCATCCACATTTGTATGGTCGTCGCTATGCTCAAATTTTTGTATGTATGACAGAGATCTATGTTGTATGTCTGGTATCTATGTCCAAGTTTGAGTCCTTTATCACATGAATCTATGCTGTATTCTAGTAGCCATGCTTGTTTATTCCTCTCATGGATCTACCTTGTATTGGTTTGCAGACATGAGTTGGTTACATTTGTCTATGAGTCAAAAGTATTGATGTACTACAGATGCCTACTTGACGACATTCTTCAACCGAGCTGACATTTTCACCTCGAAGTGACAACTTGTTCTCTCAAATCTCTCGCTTGTCGTATCCCTCTAAGCCTCATGCTTTGGGGGGAATCCTGTTATACCTAAATCCTATCACCATCATGTGATGAGATCCTTAACCCCTATGTTTTGCCTTAATCCCAACACTTGGAGTGGAAACTTGCTATGTTTGTCAATTCTAATTGAAAAAACCTAGCACCGCGCTTACCCTGTGGCTGATGAGCGGTACCTTGTTCAGCACCGCTTGTATCCTGTTATAGAGAAGCGATGCCATCGCCTATAGGCTTTGTTCTTAAAGCGGTTCTCACCTAAACTGCTCTGTCATAAGGGCACAAAAGCGGTACCCTAGGTAAAATGGGAAAAATAGAAGTTTCTCAAGGCTTCTAGAACTTGAGCGTCGTGTCCTCCCTTATCCCTATGATTATGGGTTAGTTTGAGCTCAAGATCCCCCTTAATAGGATCTTGGAGCCACCTCACCCGCCATTCTCTCAACTATCCCTATCTATTGAGCCTTATAAATACAAGCTCATATCCATAGTTGAGGGGGAGAACTATAGAGGTATTGGTATACTGTTGAATTGACTACCTAGTCCAAATAATTGGAGAGCATAGAGAGCAAAGTTGGAGCTTATGGGGATGAAGTGTTTGTCTCATGGAGGAGCTTGTCAACACTAAGGCAATGGTTGTAAGCTTCTTCATACATTCTTAATGCAAAGCTGATTTCCATCCCACGTATCTGTTGTTTTTATTTCACATGTATATGTTGCTAGATTCCTTAGTCACTAGCATGGATATGTAGATGATTTTCTGGTAGATTTGATGTGCTTGTATGTTTGACTTGTTTTCAGGTACACAGGTTCATGATTGAAGCAGTTTTCCAGGTTTCTACAGCATTTAGGGAAGGTCTTCATCCTTTGTCGTTCACTCATTTGTTCTAGATCTGAACCATTCAGACTAGAGGAACAACTTATGTCCGCAGAAGGTGCAATGTTCCTAATAATAGCAATGAGACTAAAAACCTTACAAGGTTGTCTCTTCAAAAAGGTCATGAATGGAGCATGACTAAAACACTATCGAATTTGAAGAAGGGACGATGCTGCCTAGTGATTCTATCGTCACTAGTCAAATGTTGTGTCCCAAGTTTGTTAGAATTAAAAAAACTTAATTAAATTTGGTTATAATTAAAAGTCGTTACATAACTAACCCAGAAAAAAAGTATAAAAAGCACTAGGACAAGGATATCCATGGCATAGTGGGTGCAAGGAAGAAAACATGGTAGTTAGCTGGGCAGAAGAGGCAAAGTATGGGAATGGAAAGAGACAATAGTCTTAAAGCAACCAGATTTCTTATTGTGATGACTCAAAGTACACATATTCAAGGAAGCACTTATGGAAACGATCGACTAAAGTATCATCTAGGCGACCAAAGACAAATGACATAAGATATAGAGCGAAATACCGATGAGAGTTTTAAGCAACTCAATGACTATCAAGCACACCAACCAATGTACAAAGGAAAAGTCCCTTGGAAGTTTCACCAAGAGTGTGAGCTAGCTATAACTGCACAATTTGAATTTAATGAACTCTCCCACCCACTCTAAAGCACTGTAACTTGTTGCACCTATAAATGCAAGCAAAAACCCATGGATTCAATTCACATCACAGTTCAAACAAGAGCAAGCAGTTCCCTAAGTTACAGACTCTTTGCTAACCCTACATGTTGAAGAACAGACGATGGCACCAAAGAAATCCACATGAACCATGTCCAAAGTTGTTGAGTTGATAGCCAAAATGCAAGAAGAAGAAGTCGCCATGAGTCACCTAAAAGCTAGAATACACATAATTAAGAAAGCAAAACTTGACAATCCAAATTGGGAAAGTACTACACAAAGTTCAAATCTTGGGAAATGCAAGAAAAGAAATGGATAGAACCTGCTCAAAATCTCACCATAAAGACAATTCAAGGGTACATGAATGCACCCCTATTAGCACCATTTGAATACATAAAAGAAATTATTGCCAAGTTTCTCGTCAGTCGGTATCATAACAAAAAAATCTGGATAGACGAGTCCATCCCTGTCACAGATTCACTCATTGGTGCAATCGAAATGTTTTCAAGCAAGGGACCAACAATTCCAGTCACCAACAATGCATTGCCCTTAGTCAGTGAGTTCATAGGGTGAGCGGTTGGAAAAAAACTAGAAGGTTTAATAATCAACAAAGTTCAAAATACAAATTACAAGTGGGATACTGTTATCATTTCACTATATTTAACAACCTCATGTACGCCATCTGACTCGAGGCTAGATATGTTGGAAGTAGTAAAGCAGGTCACATATGATGTAAGAATTTTTAATTGGGCCAACCTTTTAGCTCAATTAATTAGCAAGAGAAAATTGTGCAAAGTGCCAATATTATGTGCATGCCATTTGATTTCCATCATTGCTAATATGGATAGTAATGGTGAAAATTTCCCCAGGCGACGAAACAGAGTTTCCCAGTACCCACCAAACCATCATGAGGAACTTTAAGATATTCACAAGGAAAGGGTTGTCATTCAATTTAAATAAAGAAAAAACATATTTAAAACACTAGTTCCAAGATATTAAAAGAAAATGTACCAGATGGAGAGTACTGTAGCAATTTCATTGTTCCCTACCTCATGAAGCACACATCGAACTCTGCCTTAACTGCACAAAAGTATGGTATGTGCAAGGTGCAGGAGGGGATGCAGAAGAGCTATATTTTAATCCCAAAATTCTTGAATTGTTCACTGATATAGCAAGGCAGTTGAACACTATCTACCCTATACTGACTTTGTCCAAGGCACACCTTATGGATATCATTAAACCTCTCAAAAAAGGAGAACTAGAAGAACAAAGAGAAGTGGCATTATACCTTACAACATATTGCACAGAAGAAGAACCAATTAACCCATTAATAGTTGTACTGGTTGTTACCAAAGGAAAATAAAAAAGTCATCAAATCTTCAGATGAAGCAATTGAAGAAGAGGAGTATGACCCAGTCATCAAATATGGAGAGGAGCCCAACTTTAAGGAGCTTCAACTTAAGGAAAAGGTTGCACAAGTTGCTTATAATATCTTTGTATGTCATCACGAACTTAAAGGCAAAACAACCGAGAAAAATTCTAAAAAATTAAATATCTTGGTTGATCCCACAGAAGATGATATTGAGGAACTTAGACATCAATCTCATAATGTTCGCGTTGAAGTTATAAGGAACAAAGTGACTATCAACCTGCAGATTCGGAAGGATTTTCAACCAAAGAAGTTGTTGTTGCCAACCATACCATCGATTCCTGCTTGTGCCACCACCCCCCTCGAAAGAAATATCAGAAGACTAAATATTCAAAAGAGTTATATTTAATTAATCTATCATATGAATCCCCACCCATTTCGCTAGCCCGAGTGGAAGAAGAAACCCATAAATAGGTAACCACTCCCAACTTTGAGCATTTTACAATTATACCTGAATTCTTTCAATTTGCTGCACAATATTCCCAACAGTTTTCTCATAAATCTATAAGTCCACCTAGCCAAATAGCTAGTGTACTCCAATCGACATAAGATCCTAAGAAAGTAAAAACCCCCTAAAAAAGTAAAAATACCCCCCTTATATCTCTAATGCAGCCATTTGTCCCACCATCCGATATTATTACTCCCCCAAGGAGAAGCATAGTCTCAACCATCACTTTGACTTCAATACATATACCATCCCGCCTACCTGTAACTAATATGAACCCCCTTGTCGCATCAGTACCCACGCCAACCTCAATTGATTCAACTATCATCACTACTTCATCGTTTCCTTTGACGAATTCGACTCTACTAGCCACAACCTTTTCACTTCCTTTCTTATGTTCAACACCATTAACAACAACAGTTGTGGTAGATTCCCTACATGAATTTAACACCTTCTTTGAATATATACCTTCCCAATAGACGAACGTTTTGGATTCCTTGATGCCCTTAATCACCTAGATAAGTCCTCCTTAGTCGTCCATACAATTGACCGCAACATCAATCGTGCCGACACCCTTACCAACGACTTCCTTTTCAACTATATCACTTTTAATCTCGACCATAATGTCCTTGTCATCATCTCCACCATCATTGCTATCCCTGTCGTCGATGACAGTTCCCCCGTCGTTATATGCAGCCCCATTATTTGTTGCTCCACCCAAATCAACTAGAAATATGTCTACTAATCCATAGACAGCTCCAAGCCCCATAAAATCACCCAAGAAGTTGTCAATGAAAAGAAAAAAGAGTAAGAGTGATACACCGATCAATTCACAGTCCACCCAACAGTAAGGCAACAAGAAAATACAGTCATATTATGACCTGCATCTATAATCTCACTATAAAAATTTGATGAATTAATTAGGGTGACCACTAATGAACGCAACAAAAGATGGGCAGAGAGCTCCAAAAAACTTAAAACAATCAAGGAATAAGAAGAAGAAACATGGATCACTCGCGCTAAGAAATCATAATAAAGCATTGGACAATTGCCAAACCCTCTTCCAGAGAATCCACTTGACAAAATCAAAGATTTATTTTAATTTATACTTAAAAAATATGAAAAAAATCAAGAGCAACTACTCTAGAAGAAACAAGATGAAACATATTTCCTAACTGCAAAATAATTCAAATTGTTCACAGAACGTGGCACTAAGTTAAAACAATATGAATATCAAGCAACCAAAGCATATGTAATCCTAAATGATTGGTACTCCTATTATGGAAAAGTATGTGTGGAAATTTAGAATCAACAAAGTGCCTTATTGGAATTATATAGGAATAAGCAATCGACCAACTTAGTCATGGCCCAAACATTAAATGAACAAGTTAACATGGAGAACCAACGATAAGACCAACTCTGATAGAATGAATACCAATGGATTCAACAAGGGAAGCGAATTGAGGAGGAAGTTATCCGACCTACCCACTATATTTATCACCTCATGAAATTCGTTGAACTCCATATATAGGCTTGTTGCCACGACATGTAGAAGATACTAAATGAACCTATGCATATCAAGCTCATACATCTCTCACAGTTGACCAACCTAATATTAAACATCAAGAGTATCATTACCAAATGGGATTACTTCTAGGAATGCCTTGCTCTTTATGCCCCGACCAGCATTGAAGCATGTTTCGAATACACTCCACCAAGCAAAGCATCCATGTCACAACAGAAATGATAAATTTATTTTTGTAAATTTTCTCTCAAAGTTTTACGTATCCCTAATTCTCTCTGAGATGAAGAAATGTTTTAGGGTGGGGGACATGTTGGAGGATCATAGTCGGCCAGTCGACTAGGTACTCCTGACAACTAGGAAGTAGTTGGCTCAACTAGTCATGTCGATTAGGGAAACCGATGAGCAGTTAAGAAACTGTAACTCAATAATTGTATGAATTAAATATATAATAGGTTGGTGAGATAGGAAAAAGAAACTCTGCTTTGGTACATGATTAACATGTTATGTTAATAAAGATACTTGTTCCTTGGGTCCCCGCATCTATGATTGTGTTTACAATGTATGCTTATATTTATGGTTGATGCAATACTAGCAACTCTATGTAGTCACATATATTTTCTTTGGATTCCCTAGTATAGAAGATAAATATTGATGTTGTTCAATATTGGGAGTTTTATAATGGTGTTATTTAGTACTAGAGTGGGATCCTTCGTTTGAATAACCTACACTAGTTTATGCGCAAGCTTCATGAATGCAATCGAGTTGACTAGAGGGTGAGTCAACACTTGTGGGCGAGACCCATTGGCTCTTTCGTTTTTGGGAAGGTCCATAAGTGCAGAAGGAAGTGCGGGGTAAGTGGTGGAAATTGTGGAAGCTTCTAATAGCCACAACGTTTTAGACCCACCCTCATGACTATTTAAAGAAGCACGAGGAAAGTGGAAGAGAGAGAAAGTAGCGGAAGATAGAGAGATAGAGAGACAAAGACAAAAAAGAAGAAAGAAGCAAATCAAAGACCAAGCCATAATATAGCAAAATGAAGCCTATTCTTATGTATCTAGGTTTTGGGTAATGTAATTGGGATATGGGTTTTCTATTCTTTGTAACACTGTGATGGGTCATTCCGTAGAGGATAATGTAAGGATGCAAGTCCATGGATATGAAATGTAACAAAATCTATTGATAATATAAATGAAGGAATTTTGGCCCCCCTATTTTTTGGGTGTATTTATTGATATGTACCATGTTTGTTGTCTGATGGATAAGTCGTATATATAGTTCATGTATATGTGTTATGGTTAGTGGGACTATGTTGCAATAAAATAAAGATAAATGTTATTGTGTTATGAAGAACACCAACCCTCTCAGGCTTATCTTTATATTTAGTTCTCATAATCACACAAAGGTCTTGGATGTACTTTGGGTGAGACCTTCTCCTTCAGGGGATTGAAATGCCAACACGCTAGATTACAACAATTCCCTTTATTGGCCCCTACGCAAGAACCTGATCTCTAATTTTGTGCCAACAACCTATTTGGTACACAAGTTATGATATCTACCATCCTTACATTTGTGAATGATTGGTAATGGTGAATAACTAGGGTGGGATGAGGAACGTGTATATAAAGCTAGCTTCTATTAGGCTTGTTGTTGCTTCAATTGGTTTAAACTTTAGTTGCATTTATCCTTAATTATCTCTTTTGATTTTATTTATAGTTTGGATACTTCCAAAAAAAATTATGTCACCTGAAATCAATTCAGTTGATGTTTTTGCTCAGTTATGGAAACACAACTTTGTTTTGATAATGGGGTGTCTAGTATTTAGACCTATTGGTTGTGTGTCCAATCTTGATGGTAGTGTGTCTAATCTGAGTAGTGTGTATATTCTAGGTAATCCAACTAATGTTTCTCTCGTATATAATTCTTTGGTAGAGTCTCAGGCCTAGAAACCTCTCAAACCAAGTCATTATGGTAAGCCAAGGTATAACTTGCTAAATTTGAGCATAGAAATTGGTTTTGCTCAGTTATGGAAGCACAAAATTGTATTGTTCAACATATATATAACATCCAATCTTGTTGGTCTTAAGTCCAATTTCATAAATGATGACACTAATTCAACCAGCAGAGAGTCTTTCCTAGTAATGTGTATTTACTGTCTCCTGATCGTCTCTCTCGTATCTCTCAATTTTAGTCATTACAAAAAATCATAGTATAAATTTTTGAGGTCGCAATCAGGAATTGATAATCCCTTGGACTTGAGAAAGGCTCCCCGTAGTCATGGTGTTGGGTGTGTTAATAGCTCTAGGTCTCAACATTTACGCTTACTTGGTATAGGTTTTTGTTAGCACATTAATTCCAGTTTTATTCTCAATTAAAAATATATAAGTAAATTTTATGAGCTCTTGAGAACTTGGACATTCAGAAGCTGCAACACAAATTCTAAGCTTTGGAAACTCTAGGACCATAGTCCCGTTTGGTTGAATTGCTCCAATTTGGGTGTTGTTTCTATGGACAATAAGGAGGTTAAAATCAACAATTATCTTCAAAGATGTGAAACACTCTTTGATTAAGTTCAAGAGACAGTTTCTTGGGCCATTGAAATGATGGAGACTTTGAACAAAAGATGGGAACAAAGTTTTGATGAAGACATGAATAACATCAAAGGCAGTTGGAGGGAAACAAAAAAAAAATGGATAAATACAAATCCAATACCTCCCTCTTGAAGCGGGATTGGAAGCAATGAAGGACAAAATAATTGATCGAGAAGAGGCAATTAAGGATCTTCAAGTTAAAATCAAGAACATGCAACAATAACAACACCCTGGTTTTCAAGATTTTAGGAACTCTACCTCTCCAAATTTATTTGTTGGCTCCATAAAAATAAAACAACGATAAGGAAAAGAGGAAGACACAATGGAGAAGCACACAACTAGACCAAAGCGCATAGTGGAGTAGAACACAATCAAGGCTTATCTTCTGTAGTTGGTAACCTGAAGAATGCCATCTAGGGAAAGGCACATGTTTTGTTTAATATGTTTTTACATGTATTGTAAGACTTTATTTATTCTAGGCCAATTTTTGAGGTTATACACTAGTCAAACAATCGACAGTACCAACATAAAAATTGTCTTTTCAGTAGTATTGTAACCAACAAGCTGAAAAAGTTCGGGAACATTTTGGACTAGTTTGCATGCATTTATGTAAGGATGGTTGGACAATCATATTGCAACCCCCTCTTTTTTCAATATCAATACATTCTACCTATTCATGTTAAAAAAGGTTATATAAGTATATATAAAATAATAATTGAAGATGTAATGTGAGTTAGTTGATATAAACTTAGTATATAATGTAATGTGAAATTGATTGTTGAAATTTAGTGTATATTTGGAATATTTAAACATGATTAAAATTTGTCAATTATCTTTTAAATCTCAAATTATATATTTTTTCATTTTAAAATTAATAAACATATATGCATGTTTCTTGTTGTGTGCCAATTTTAGTTTACTTTAGAATAAAAGGAATTGTAATTGAAGATATGTTGTGAATGAGTGAAGATAAATTTATTTAAATGTAGTGTGAAGTGACACAATATTATGCTCATGACATATGGATTTAATTTATGAGGCATATAGTGGTCCCTTACTACTAGGTTATAACTACACAACAAGATTCCACATATCCCTATGGAAACTTTGACTAATGATGTTTAAATGATCATACGATGGGGTCTATCCCCACGCAACTTCAAACTACATCCGATGACAGGTACCCCTGAGCAATTTCAAATTTGTGTTGGATTTTGGTGGGTTATCTCTCCATTGGTGGAGAGGTTAGCGTTCTTTTCATTTGTCAAGTTGCAATGGGTAAGGATTCTAGTTTTGGAGGCAACTTTGGTGATGGATTAAGTGACATTAGAAAAATGATAAGGGATCCCTCCAAATAGTTGGAGGGAATGCATTAGGAAATTGAATATATTAACATGCATATGGATAAGTAGGTGCCAAAGTGAGAGAAATTGGAAGTTCACCTTGAGTAATAGAGGACAAAAGCTGAGAAAATGGCAATTGATCTTGATATGGATGGTAATATAATTTTAGAATTTGTAAGGAGATCACTATGATTTGTTGCTCCTACCTTAGTGTTAATAGGTTCAATTAAGAAGTAAGGAATGAAGACACAATGCAAACAGTTAGAAGCAACTTTAGAAGAACATCTAAAAAACCTTCACGATAATGTATCTAGTATATTGAAGGATATTTCTTATGGAAGAGGCTCATAATATGAACTTTTCCCCCCAAGATTAGCATAGTTATAAATGTTTACCTATACTTTGTCACCTATTACTTATGCCAACCAATATAGTTTTAGATGTTTTAAGACATAACCACTCCTAGTTTGTAATAATGATATCTTGAGACAATCTTCAATTTGTCGATCCAGGTCTCTTAGACAAATTTTTTTTTAACACTATGTGGTTTTGATTGTTTGGCTTCTAACAAATTTTTTAATATGTATAAATCCTTAACTATTTATGTGAAAAAATTAACATCCAATATTTTATGATCTCCTCTCTCATAAACTCCCATGCACACTTCCACATGTTCCCCTTCCCAACCCTTTGTCACTCCTTTCCATCATCATTTTTTTATCATATGCTAAATAAGAATTATTTTTGCTCAAAGGAAAATATTGATTGATATGCCGTGAATTTAGTCACAAGGATTTTTTTACTACCTTCTTATCTAATAAAAATACTTGTCTAATCTCCAATCCTTATGTGTATTTTGATTATTCCTCATCCTTGTCAGATTTTATTTTCTAAGAAGAAAAATATATATTAATATTTCAAGTCTAGAAATCAGATGTAAATATTGTTGGGTCTATCTGACACAATAAAAAGAGCAAAAAATTGAGTTTCATATTTTTTCATAAAACCTATAGTCCTATATTCTTGTACATTAGCCATCATTCATTATTTTTCCAGCAAGGCCTAAAGTCTAGCAAGCCATACGGTAAGTTAACAAAAGTGAAAAAGCTGACAAGAAACCATAATATTCCAACACAAATTTCCATCATAATTTGTGTCTCTAGTAATAAATGGAGAGACATATCATTGGAAGATCATGCCCCTCTTCTTCTTCACCTATTTTCATCATTCCATCCTTCAATATTGGGGCCTCTTTAATTAACAAATATTATTTAATGTGAAGTCCCATGTATACATGTTGGAATGAGAGAAATTCAAAGTAGACCCTTGCCTCTTTAACTCCATCCATGATAGGTATTAGTAGAATATTACCCTACTTGTGATTTCAAATAGCCCATTACATTGTGACATTAGAATCACCCTATATCTAGAGATTAATTATTCTTTCTCCATTGCAAATTTTAACATCAACTAGAGGCATACATATCTGTTATGATATCAATTCCAACCTCAACTATAACCTTGAAAATAAAAACATGGTTGTGCATAGTAAATACAATGCCTCCTACTCCACATGTACATGGACCACCTTGAAAAGCTCCATTGAAATAGTTCCATGCCTTTAATTTACCATTCATTAGAATATTCACATTTATTTGACCCTTCATTTTTATTAGTTTCCATATCTCCATATGCATATCTACCTAGGGACTACATTTATTGGTAATATTTCCTTATCTTGAAGATCGTTGCATTTCTAGACAACCATATTTCCCATGACCCTATACAAGATAAAGATATACGGTTACTTATTGTTCTACCCACATGTGATCTTGCAAAGTATTATAACATAGAGTTCCCTCCCCATTTTCCATTTCCTTCTATCACTTTAAGAGCCCCTCCTGAAAATTATTTAGTATAAGAACAATGCACCAACAAATGGTGTATTGATTCATCTTCTTTTTTGCATATAATATACCATCATGGGCATTTCCATGCCCTCTTCTTTCCATTATCCCACACCAACACTTTATTATATAGGGGCATCCAAAATATAAATTTGGGTTTTAGTGGACATTTAAGTATCTATATAGATTTCCATGACTATTGTTTTCTTCATTTTGGCCTCATGCCCTAATTTGGCTATGTAAACTTATCGAGATCTATTTTTAGACCAAATGATTTCAGCTTCCATGACACTAAATCTGATCGCACCGCCTCTTAGATTAGGTATATATTGTTGCAGCTCATGTATTAACTCACCCTACAAATCCAATTGAGTATTTGATTTATAGCCTTGATTCTAGATTGAGTTCCTTTATTTTGGCCTCGTACCCTATTTATTCCATTTAAACTCGTGATGATTTATTTTAAGACGAAATTATTGTAGCTTCCAGAACACTAAGTATAATAGCTCTACACCTTATATTGGATATATATTGTTGAAAATCCTCTACTAGCTGTTATAGTGTGCTTTGGCACACCTTATGCATCATGCCTTGATGACCTTGCCTTGTCCGTATGTAGACTCACTATACCCCCCTTACGCAGTATAGCCCCAATGCTTCGGTTTAACCCTAAAATGACATTTTTGGAGATACACGCAGGTCAAAAGTTATACAGATCATGTATACACAACCTACACCATTACAACATGTGTACATTGGGTTTTGTGTTAAAAAACAAAAAATATTTGGATTTTCCTTATCAAGTAATGAATAGCTTGATCCTTAGCCTTCCATATGCCTAGACATGCTCTGATTCGACCCTCCATTTCCCATTTGAGAGTTATATATTGATCCATTGTGAAGCATTGGAGGAAGGGAAACTTTGAAAGAAAGGAAACTATAGAGAAAATTTGCCCCATTTCCATATGCTTGAGTCTGCATCCATTATCCTTGTTGATATAACTCTTTATGTTCATCTTCGAAGCTCTCCATTGTGTTTGTGAGATTCCCTTGCTATGGAATTTTGAGTGGTGGAGGCCCAAGTGGAGGAACTTGGTTTCTTGGTATCGACGAGTTGGATATAGAGGTTGCCACATTGTATCTATGTTTTTACATCAAAAGAAATACCCATTTCTCATCCAAATTTCATGTGCAAATGTTTATATAGATTTCAATGGGTGTATTTGCTTTATACATGTTTAAATGGACTATGCTAGTTTGATTTCTAACATTTAATATATTTTATACGCTTGGATACATGTATTTTTTGTTGAGGACTAATTGTAGGGAACAAACATTTGATCATGAGATCAACGATGGTCTTCTTCGAACAACCGGTTGAGGTATAGACTCTATCCCTTAGTTGTTAGCTTCTTTAATTTATCTAGCATATTTGAGAATGGGTGTGATTTCTGGTGTCATCTTGTCTGTTGTGGTCCACCCCAAGCCATAGGAAGATTTTCACCGTAACAAAATTGGCAACTTCCCTAGGGAAGTCTTGTTTTTGTTGGGGTTTTTTGGGTGTATTTTTGCTTAAGTTGTTCTCTATTTCTTTGTGTTTTTGTGTCGCATTTATGACTATATTAATTTATCGACAGTCCCTTTGAGTGATTTTGACTTAACCTTGCTTTTTTCCCCCTTTTACTTTGTATACACGGTTGATACTTTATACAGTCACATAGATATGTGGGTTGTACTTTGGTAGGTCATGTACATACGCTATTGTTCGCTGAACAATAGCACACGCCTCCAATTTTTGTTTGATATATTGATTTGAGGGATTGCTGGGTGGGTTGTTAGTATTGTTGAGTCTTCTAGGGTCCTTATGATGTATGTTGGCTGCTTCTTTTGTGACCAGAAACCTCTTTTTTATTAGTTTTTTAGAGAAGTTGTTATTTTCCATTTTCTCCCTTTTTTGTTTTACTTTTAGTGCATGAATCTATGAGTCTTGGTGTCTTGCTGGTCTTGTGTCTTTATACTTGTTGCAGGGGTTGAGATTTTTGTGGTTCTATATTGCATTTTCATTCATTTTTTTCAAAATACAAAAATATTTGCATTCTTACATGTCCATGTGCATTTTTGCATTTGCATTAAAAGAAGCACTTGCATTGGTTCTACTTGGAATATAACTATTCTAGGCTTTCATTTAGGAAAGTTTGGATGTGCATTTGAAGAGAAAGGAATTATATTTGCATTTCATTTAGTGGCATACCATCTTTTCATTTGGAATATTAAATTGCACTTGGCATTGTTTTGAGGTGTGCATATTTACTTTTATTGTTGAATCATAACACCACTAGTTTGCCATATCCCTTGAGTAAGCACGACTAATTAAAATGAACACTTAATTTAAAAATTGATTATAAATATTTTATTTTATAGGGTGCACCAACGAGCTTAGGTTTTAGAGTCTTGGAATAGGATTTTGTGAGTAAACTTCTCCAAGACTATAAAACAAAAATAATTAGGTCTCTAAGTAGGGAGAGGAGAAATCCTTGATATAATTGGTGTTCTCAGGAAGCTCCTCTTACACAGGAATCAATCATGAGGCAACGTGCACATTTATGGTGGGGATAGCTCTCCACTACCTTTAGTGAGCTCCAGATATATTTCTAGGATCTTATTTGTATTTGGGGGCTTTTGAGGTACCTTTGGTCCTTTCGAGCTTCAAGCTTAGCTACCCTACCCATACAGTAGATCTCGCCTGCGATTGTCTGCCTAAGCATTGGTTATATTGGGTTGACCTTAGTTTCTTTTCCTATATATTGTAGGGATACTTACAAAGGTTATTCTATAAGTGTCTTGGCTAGGTATGGGTTAGATGGAACAGTCGCTTTATGTGTTGAAGCTGAGGGTGACTATTATTGGTTGCGCAACTTTGATTGTAGTGTATGGGAGTATCAGGACTCTCCTAGGAGAGATATACCTTCTACATTAGGGAGCTCATTGATCCTCATTACTTTCTTGTGTGCATTGATCCTAGATTATTTGGGGGTGTGCTATGTGTTCGCTATTTGGCCTCAAGGATCACGGATAGTAGCAGGTCAAACCCGATAAGTACCCAAGGGATGCCTTCATTTAGAATATTTCAGACTCGAGGCCATTGGGTAGAAGAGTGCTTGTACTTGAAAAATATTGTAAGTACATCAGCTAGTTTGTATTGTAAATTTTGTAAATACGTAGGACACGATAAGAAGGATTACATAGCATTCTAGCTGCTGCAAAAGAAGACGATGGACACCTACTTGATGAAGAATGATGAAAAAATGTAACCTGAGCAAGCGCAAGATCAATATCAACCTACTTAATATCCACTAGACCAATATCAACAACCACAATATCCTCACCCGCAATACCAACAAAATCAATATCTGCTGCAGCAACAATACCCTCAACCTAGGGGGTATAAATTTTAGGGGCCAAGTAACAATAAAAAGGAGGAGGAACATTGGTCGAGGAAGTGGCTAAGCCATATGTTATAACTGTGGAAAACCATGACACTTTGCTCAAGATTGTGTGAGTCTTGCGAAGGCATATTCGTATTGTAAATCATTTGACCATACTGTCAAACAGTGTCCACAATCGATTGCAAAGTGGCAGGCTTGAACTGTGAGAAATCCCAATCCTGTGTAGAATCCCAACCCGAATCCTAACCATAACATCTTAATGAGGTGGTGCGACTGGAGCAAACCAAGATACACAACATGGACAACTGCAAGTGTGATCAATGACACAAAAGAAAATATGATTCGACGCCCAGAAATAAAAGTAAGTAATCTTGGATCTGTGGCTGTAATTTGTTGACAAGAATCAAGCGTTGACATTTGGAAGACCGATAGTGCAAATTCCTGAGAGATTTTACTAGATATTATGGAAGCAACCAATGGGAAAGGTTAGTAAAGTTAAAGAATTTTTCAAAAGTTGCTTATCACTAATCCATGATAAAGATGCTGTCACAAAATGGACATCGCTGATAGAAGAAACTCAAGAAGAATTGTGAATCGACAGAAGAGTTAACCATGTGTGAAAAAATTCAAAGACTGGTCGCGAGTTGCAAATGACTGCGCAAATAGGTGACTATGATATGGATAATATCATTTTGGACCTCGAATCTAATGTCAATATTTTGACAAGACAGACATGGGAAAGCATGGGAAAACCAAGGGAAAAACACGAATTGAATGGTCTCCCATCCAACTCATGCTAGCCAATCAGTTGAAGGTCCTACCTATTGGTCAACTGAGTCAATTACCCATTGAAGTAGAAGGCCTGGGAACATATGCAGACTTTGAAGTGATCGATATTTTTTATGATAGAAACCCATATCCTGCACTTTTGGGGATTGACTGGGTAATAGACAACCAAACCATCATAAATTTTAAGAGAAGAATCTTGTCATTTGAAGATTCAAAGATAAGGGTGGTCGCGGCAATTGATTCAGTGGGAGGACAGAGATATGTCGAACCAATGCATAGTGAAGGACAAAGTGATTACCTAGATCATATATATATAACATGATGTCTTCAAGAGACGACTATATAAATCAAACAACAGATGGAAAGTTGATTTGGTGGAGTGTTAGCTCCTATACATCTGATTCGGGTGAAGCATTAGAAAATTGGCAGAATCAGATGCATGAAGTATCTATGAGAAGATGCACAAGAATTACACAATCTGTGTGACGGGTAGGAGCTAAGGCAAGCAAGCTGCCTAGATATGAAGGTCTACCTAAACTCCCGTCTTTTCAAGAATTATTTGAAGAAAAATTTACAGAATCGCAACGATTGTCCACCTTGGACTCTGTTGTTGAAAGCTACACTCGCCAAATGGTGGGGTACACATAAACAATCTATCTCCAAATGGTTGTAATGTAGAAGATTGATAGATATTATATTTGGAGAAGAGATCAATTATAAAGGTCCCAAATATATAGGATTGATAGATGTTGTCTAACATATTTAGTAAAGTCGTGCAACATGACAGACATATCCGCCACAAGAATGGGTTCACCATTTTATACGTACACTTGATATGATACCAAGGAACCGATATACATCACTGGAGAAGCGACAAGGAACTCTTGAATGGGAGGAGTTAGCTAGTAGCTTCACACATACATTTGAGTTTGCAAATGAACATCCTTTGATTGATGCTACATTGTAAGTGATGAAAACTAAGATATTTGAAGAAATCCATATTGAAATGACAAACTTCCATCAATGCAGTGCGACAATCCACCATTGGATGGAATGCTACAACGTGATTGTAGAACCAGATGATAATGAATCGCTCAACATAAACATACCAGAGTTAGAAGGAATGCGTGAAGTGGAAGGATTTGGTATTTCTAGCGACCAATTCCTGAGCCCAATCAAAATCAAGAAAATTAATATTGGCTCAACAAAAAATCCAAAGTTCGCCAATATTGGAGATTATTGGGATGATGAGACCATAGGAAAGATCACTGACTTATTGCATTAGTTGTAGGATCTATTCCCTACAAAATTTTCAGAGATGAAGGGGATAGTTAGAGATATGGGAGAGATGAAAATACCTTTGAAGCTTGATGCGAAACCGGTCAAGCAACGACCGTACATACTGAATCCACGATATAAAGAAAAGGTCAAAGATGAGCTGGACCGAGTACTAGACACAGGTATTATAGAGACCGTGGAAGAATCTAAATGGATCAACTTGATAGTAGTAGACGACAAAAAGGTGCGATGATTAGTGGAAGTAGCAAGTCTCATAACGTCGGAACACCTCAGTTTTGACCTTGTGGAAAACTTCTAGAAAGCAGAAGAATATGTGCGATGAGAGACATAAGAGATCCTGAAAATCTTCCAAGGTTTTCAAGGTCAAGTCATTAAAAATGTAGAAGTTGAAGAATAGCTTTGCGTGGCTCGGGATGAGCCACAATTGAGTGTTTGGGGCATGTTGTCCGTAGGGAAAGTTAGGTAGAATTCAGTTGAAATTCTACCCAAGTATGTAAAGAGTTAAGTTGCAAGAAGGAGAAGAATCTATGACAAAAGTAGAAGAAGAAGGAAGAAGGAGCTGTGGTAGAAGCAACAATAGAAGAAAGAATGGGGTAGAAGAAGCAAATAATAAAGGAAGCAACAATAGAGGAGGAACATAAGTAGAGAAGAAAGAAAGAAGCAAGGCAAGAAGTAGTCATAGAGGAAGCTGTGACATAAGAAGAGTTTAAGAAGAAGAGCGCCACGATAGAAGGAAAAGATGAGACAAGGTAAGTTGTGATAGAAGAAACCATGTTAGAAGGCATGCATCGGTTGGAAAGTGACAGTTCAAAAAATTCGTGGGTACGAGGTCGACTAGAGTCGACGGAAGTCACACGTATGAAATTATCTTTGTAAATCGGGTCATTAGTGCCTACTAACATGTATCACTAGAATAGGAATGCCATCCTGTTGGCTAACTGAATGAATTCAACTGATAGCAACATGTAAAGGTCTATAAGAATGAGGAACCCAAGTTGTATGCAGGTTACGTGGTTGACCTAGGTTGCTTAGCTATCTATTGTTTTTGCTTGTCTAGTCTATCAGTAGAGAGTCAGTTAGTTGTTATGTGAAGAGTCGAAGAAATATGCAACTAAGTGTGCAGAAGTGTAGAGAGATCCAAGTTGATCCTGGTCGTGTGTGGATCAATGGTAGAGTTGAAGAGCCAAGAGCCGTAGAGTTATAGAGGAAGTTGAGTCGATCCAGGATATGTGCGTATCAACGATAGATTCAAGTAGAGAAGAACCACTGACAAGACCCGAGAGCATGAGAGGAGAGAGAAGTATGTATATATAGGAGAATAAGATCTAGAATAGAGTCTACAGCTCAGTACAAAAGCAAAAAGGTGCCTTATATTTCTCATGCCAGATGAATCATGCCTTTGTGTTTTTTCTTGGATGGGTTTCCATGTTAGATACTATGTTGAATGTGTAAATGATAAATGTGTTGTGTCGCATGTATGTGGTTGTGAATAAGTGTTTATGTATTTGCTTGCAAATGAGTTTATATGCATTTGTCTCAATGTTTAGCCAGAATTTCCTATAATCCATTATATTTACTATTATAGTATATGTTGATGGTTGAATAGAGTCGCATATTAACTGTGCATAATCAGTATAAGTAACTCGCCCTCTGGCTTCAATTGGACAACTTGGTAAGATTTGAAGAGAAGAGAAATCCCCCACCCAACTGTGGAAACCTGGCTCTTATAATTACCCATAAAGAGATATCTCATTTGAGACTGCATCTGCGTCGTAGGTGCTACTGACTAAGCTCTTCTCTATCGAGCCGATATCTTGGGCTTTGTTGTGCGCAAAGGAGGGAATAAACCTGCGTTGAAGAGATATAAAATTCCAACACTTGAGTCTCTCTTGGTAGAGTAATCATGGATCAAGTTTTGGCTCCCCATCGGTCTCATTGTTTAGCAGACTTACTACCTTTTGATCCTACACAACCTCTTTACAAGAGGTGGAAATGTGATATTTCTCCTCTTTCTCATAGAGCGCTCATTCAACTTTTTTTGATCATCACTACTTTAGAGACGTTGGAGTTCCCTCCGACCCCTTCATCTGCATTGAGAGGAGGAGTCGTCAGGACTCCTTCTTCATCGAATATGTGAGTCCATGGGACTCCGGCTTACACCATCCCTTACATGATTGGTCCTTCTTATCCCATAGGAAGGAATCTTTTTGAGTTCACTTGGTGTTCGGACTTTGTCCCAAACTTTTCCTCGGCAGGATCAAGTACTAAGGCTCAGTCCAATCCCTCTACTTCGAATCCTTTTACTTTTGGAATGCCTAATGTTTCAATGAGTATTGCATCATCTATCCACATTCCTAGTAATGACCCTAATGTGGGACTAGGGGTCACCTTAGCCCCTTTCACTGCATATCAGTTCGGAGGTGGTTATATTCCTCCTTCTACTCCATTTGTCGGAGGGCGGTCAATCCCTTCATTAATTACTCACACTAGTGTTAATCCTGGTAGGGGAGGTGGTGGATATGTGAATGTTGGGTCTACAACTTACATCCCATATTTCATCCCATCGTCCACTGCACCTATTCCTTCAAATGTGTTTCTCATGACGAACCCTCCCCATGTTTTGAGTGGGACCTTGGGAGAAAATGTTCCTTTTAGTATATGTCCCCTGTCATCTGGAGTCCCTTTGTCAAGAGGCTACGTTCCTCCTCGTGTGTCTGGGGGCAATATGATTCATCATATGGTTAATTTTGGTAATGTTTCTCCCCATTCTCAAGGAATTCCTCATATGCAATTTCTCGTGCATCCTTACATAAGCCATATGGGAGGAGGTTATTATTTGATTGGTCAAGGTCATGGGATTTACCAGAACCCTCTGTATTAAAACCAATATTTCTAAGGGGAATGGAATCAAATGCCGCAACATAAGCTCCCTTTTAGCTACGTTAGATCTGACTAAATTGTTTATAATCACGAATGACCTAGTGTGCCATGATATGACATGGCCTTCGGTCCTTATTAAGATTCCTTTAGATATTCCGAAGTTTGAAGGTAAGAAGGGAGAGGATCCTAGTGATCATGATACACATTTTCATCTCTGGTGCTCTTTGAATTCATTGAACCATGATTTTGTTCGATTAAGATTGTTTCAACGCACCCTCATGGGTCAAACCGCGAAATGGTATATATTGCTTCCTAGTGGAACACACTAGACTCTTAATGATTTGGCCATGGTATTTCTCAATCACTTTCAGTGACCAATTCGTTATGATGTTAGCATAGAACTCTTGTCGACATTTCAGAAGGATAAGGCTACTCACATTTAGACCATATTCAAGAGTGGCATAGATGAAAGAGATTGATTAAGGCCAACATTCCACCCGAATTTCTATCGGAATGGTTCCTTAAGTTGTTGTTACCTTATATCACTAAGGATGTTTCGACATCCAGAGTGGTTATTGAGGAACATGCCATTTTATGAGATCAACAATTATACTTGATTTACACTCAGCCTGGTCTCCTTTATGAGATCATTCTTGATGTATCGAGGTCAAATCATGACCCCAATTTTAAGCCTGGGCTGCATGCTGATGGCATTGTTGGATTTGTGAGTATGAAAGCTGTGGACGAGGTTATGATTCAAAATGAAAAAATAGTTTATTAACCAGTCTATGACCAGACAAGCTACGGGTGGGAATAAGAAGGAGAACACAAATTACAACAAGAATGATGAAAATACTGGTAGGGATAAGAAGCTTTTATGTAAGGTCAAATTCCCGTGCAAACTTTGTGGATCAGGAGACCATCTTACGCACTTGTGCCCTATGATTAGTGATGCCTCGAAGTTCATTGCATAGAGCCTAGTTGTGTTGACGAATCCCCTGCCGTATAATAAAAACATGATTTCGAGGACCCTGACTATCGGTGGTTGTTATGAAGGGAGTCAAAACCCACTAGTTGAGGAAGTTGGTCATGGTTGTATTATATGTTGTCAGTTGTACATGTTGTGACCCTTTCACGTCACTATGGCCCATCTCAATTGACCATGGGTAAAGAGCGTCCACCCTTGGAGATCTCTGACAGATTGACAAGCTTGAGACTATACCATGCATACTGAAAGGAGTCCTTAAGTGCTTGACCCACAATCCTAATTCCCGAGCCACCCAACACTACTCCATTGTTCAGGATTTGGTCCAGACTCCTTGTGCAATGTCGGCCCATAGAAGTGCTTCAGAATTGTCCTTTGCAAAGGAAAGCATTGTTATCTAATTTAGGAGTCACTGATCCATATGGACCTAGTGTTGTCAGGTTCGAGACTTACGATGTCCAACCTCGCTTACCTTACCATGTTTATTTCCAAGTCCATGTGGATTGTTTAAATAACACCATTAAACGTACAATTATTGATGAAGGTGATGCGAACTCTGTAATGTCTTTGGATTGTTGGAAGGGCCTAGGGCCTCCTTTATTGTACAAATCCATGATTATGCTGACAACATTTGATGGATGTTCCTTTAGACCACATGGCATTATTCCTTCCCTTCAAGTCTAGTTGGGGGGGAAGAATGTGGCAGTCTAGGTCGAGGTGGTTGATGCACCCCTTGACTATAATTTTTTACTGGGTTGAAACTGGGTCTATGCCAAGAAGACAATCATGTTATCAATATTTTATGTTTTATGTTTTTCGTATAATTGTGATGATCAATTAATAGTCATTTGATAATTTTGGTTCCTCAACATCACCAGGTTCTACTATCCCAACAATTGATCTTTCTCAGCTGGAAATTAAGAATGTTAGTGTCAGAATGTATCTTTCGTTGATGGGAACTTTTAACTTTTTGGTACCAATTTTAGCTATTGATCCCACGCCTGGTGATGTTTCTTCACCTTTGATTTCGACACAATTTCAATCTCATTTTGTACCTCGTATTTGAATGACCTATGGACTATACCTTCTTTGGTTGATCTAGGGGAAGGTCATTCATCCACTTGTGTATATATGGCATTGTCTCCAACACATATTGCTTATCAAGTCGTATTTTATGTTACTGCATGCCCCGATACTTCTTCTTCATGGACGAAAGAGGAGTATCTTCTTGTGTTGCCTTCTTGGGCGGCCAATTCGTCGTGCTCACATGATTGCCTCAAATAGACTTTTCCTTTAGATGAAACAATTATCAGGGCCATGACTGGTATGGAACAACCATGGGAGGATATGCATCATCGATATTACTTCCTTCTAGAGCTCAAACAGATTGAGCATGATGAATTTCAGACGACCTTGAGCAATAAAGTTGGTCATCCTATGGTCCCCTTAGGAACTCATGGTATATATGTTGAAGCAAACATGGAGAAAATATCCTCAACCATTTCGATCAACATTTTTTGAATCCTTGGTAAGGTGGAGAACGTGTACATTGGTGCAGACTATTCACCAGAAGAAATTCATACATACACAAAGTTATTCAAAGAATTATGCGATGTATTCACTTGGTTGTATGAAGAATTGTCTGCACTAATGTACACGTTCTCCACCTTACCAAGGATTCAAAAAATGTTGATCGAAATGGTTGAGGATATTGCGATGTATTCACTTGGTCATATGAAGAATTGTCAGGGATTGATCCCCATATTGTTGAACATGAAATAAATTTTTATCCTAATGCCAAACTTGTTCGACAACATTTATGTGTTGTGGACCCTTGTAAGGCGCCTGCCATTAAGGCTGAGGTAGAGAAGTCGCTTAAGGCTGGCTTCATTTACCCTGTTCCCTTAGTTGAATGGGTGTCAAATCCAGTTCCCATGGATAAGAAGCATGGAACCATCCATGTATGCACTGATTTTAGAGATCTGAATAGGGTCTGTCCTAAAGATAACTTCCCCACTTTGTTTATTGATCAGATTTTGGATGAGTATACGGGAAATGAGGTTTTCCTGTTTATGAACGTTTTTTTTATTACAATCACTTTCATATTAAACCCAAGGATCAACACAAGACTGCATTGAGATGTCCTTGAGGTACCTTTGCACACCGGAAGATGCCTTTCATGCTTAAAAATGCCGAAGCTACTTTTTAGTGTGGGATGACCTTTGCATTTCAAGACCTTAAACGTATCATTGAGGTGTATCTTAACGACCTCACTGCTCACTCTCACAAGAGAGTGGATCATCCAACACATCTTCATTTGGTCTTTGAAAGATGTCACTGTTATCAGATTCATTTAAACCCATAAAAGTGTTATTTTGTGTTAGGATTGGTTGCTTATTGGGATTCAATTTGTCAAAGGATGGATTATGGTTGAACCGTTAAAGGTAGAGGAAATACTTTAGTTTCCTCCCCCATGCAATATTAGATAACTTCAGAGTCTCCAAGGGATGGATAATTTCTTGTGTCGGTTTGTTGTGAATTATGTTAACTTGAGCAAGGGTTTTATGCACTTATTGAAGAAGGATAATCCATTCTTATGGGATGATCAAGTCTAAGAGTCCTTCGACACCCTTAAGAAAGCATTGGCATTGGCCCCTCTACTTAGTCCTCCATATTATAATAATTTTTTTTGCTTTATGTGGCCGCATCTCAAGAGACAATTGGTATGGTTTTGGTTCAAGAGGATGAAAAGATCGATGAGGAGGTTATTTATTATCTTTGCTAGAATCTCATTGATGCAGAACTTCGATATACTCACGTTGAGAAGATGGCCTTAGTAAATATTCACGCAGTCCAGCGGTTACGTCACTATATATTACTTTTCCAGACCACAATTGTAGCACATATCAATTCATTTCAGTTCATCGTGATTAGACAGAGGATAGGTTGAAAGTATGATAAACAGATTGTGATCTTACAATAATTTAACCTTGACGTTGTTTTAGTAAAATCCAAGAAACCTTTGGTCTTCATAGAGTTAATATCTGATATTCCTAGGATTGTTGAGGAGACAATCCATGAAAATTCATTTGTTGATGAGCACATTTTCCTCATCTCATATACACACCATTGGTATGGCGATATCATCGTCTATATACAGACTCTAAAATTCCCTCAACATCTATTGCGGGATTGATCCGTTGGATCTCAACTTGAGTGCATTAAAAAGTTTAATGAATGCATTTAATCAGTTTACTTAATTCCTGGAATAGCATTAACGTCAATTGAATGCTTAGAAATAGAAATGAACAGCAAACTGAGATAGGAATGATGAAACCGAAAAAGGAGGACAACAAAAAAACTGATAAACAGATTTGGGAAAAAGAAACACAGAATCAGAGAGTCACAAACAGAAGTTGATAACGGAGTTCACCCCCTTCACTGGGCTACGTCTCTGGGTCCCTCTCCAATCGGTACCGATCCAATTAATCTCTTAAAAATGGTACAAAATGGTTCTGGAATCTTTAAACATCAACTTCAGCAATTGAGCAACTGTAAAACAGAATGCTGTGCAAAAAGCCTTCAAGACTCCTCTCTGGAAAATCACAAAGTGGCTTTCCAAAAGGTAAAGAAAAGCCAGATAACAGAGTACAGTCGACTTTTTTAAATACAAACAACAATCTGTAAAAATTTCACAGCTAACTCTCCAAGCTCTCTAAGCTTTCTCATAACAGAGAAGCGATGCGCTGTGTTCTAAACGATCCGAATCTCCCCCCTGGAACTGTGGCCAACATCCTCTATTTAAGCGTTTAGCGAGAGGATTGGTAACGGACCATAGTTGTTCTCTTCTTTATCATTAAAACCATATGCTAAAACTGAACCGCCAAATTGCTGCCCAAGCGTTATGTTACCACGACGTTCCATATCCCCGAAACGTTGCAACGAACTCCACGCACAAGTGCTGTTGGAGCAGGGTCCCGTAGCTACAGAAGAAGCTGCTAGTTTTGGCGGAGAGATAAGTTTTGGTGGAAAGAAGATAAGACGGAGCTACGACGCCGTAGCACATTTCCAGCTGGAGAGCAGAGCCGGAAACCGTGACTTTTTGAGATACGAAAGTCAAAGAAAGGCAACGGTACTTGAGCGGCCGAGAAGGGAGAGCTCACCCACTGCATTGAAGGCAGCGGCGGAAGACAGGAGGGCTCAGCGACCCTCATAAATAAGAAGGAGCAACGAGGTTCAAGCATTGAAGACGAAGGACAGAAATGAGAAGCGGTGCATAGTACCCATGGTCAGTGCCGGGAAGCATGGAAGACTGCAGAGAGCTGTGGTGTGACGGGAAGCGGCTACCTCAAGGACAGAGAGGACCGACTGTCACTAATTAGGGTTTGGGTTACTATTGAGACAGGCCCACAGTGTTGTAAACGCAAGACCTTCGGGCTGCTTATAAAAGAATGTAATTTTGTATTGAAAAAGGTTAGCTAGTTGGTTGGGTAGACAGTAGATAGTCGTGATTAAAATAGGCAATAAGGATAAGTAGACTGTTGTAAAAGCTGAGCTCTGGTTCTGGTCTTAGCTGTAGCAATCTTACTGAAACCAGTAGCTGGCTTATAGAGCATGCATGTAACGATCCGCAGGGATCAACTGAGAGGGAAGAGTATATTGTAAGAGAGCAATATAGAGAGAAGAGAGATCTAAGAGAGAAGATCTTGAGCTGCATATGCGGTGCAACAGAACTGTGTTTTACCTTCCCCTTGAGCTATAATAGAAAACACAGTTCTGTGGACGTAACTTCCATCCTGGAGGTGAGCCACGTTAAAATCTGTGTTATGCGATTGGTTTATGTGTTATGTTTACTTATGCATTGCTCAGTTATTTCATGGACTTTGTTTGCAGTTTAATGGATGAATGTATTAATCAGTTCACCACAGCACAGAAGGATAATCATAAGTTAAAAGCCTTTGGCATGTTGTATGTGTTTCATTTATGTTTGCGTAAACAGCTACTGGTTGCAGTATTGAATAGCTTTGTATGTTAAGTCTTGCATGTCGACCCGAGCAACGCTAAGTGCGCTAAACCGTGGAGGTAGGATATCACAGAGAGGTGATACTGCACCGGCAGAGAAGCTGCGGTGCGCGATACCGTAGGTTGAGGACTTCGCGTTGGGCAGGAGCTGCGTGTCGCACGGTGCGCGGCGTTGCGGTAAGGCTGGAGATATCGCAAGTAAGGGGAAGTGCGCATCATAGAGAAGGATTGCACGGTGGTGTAAAGGATCATCTCGTGGCTAGAAGAGATGCGCGACAACGGGATCGCGCGGCGCGAGCAAGAGGTTGCGTGACGCACAGACACAGAGGGAGGTCTTGCAGCCAGAAGAGCTGCGAGCCGCAAGTAGGATTGCGACAGAACCTGGTCTAAGACGCTTGAGTCCTTGGCCAACCCATTAGAATCACTTCAGGTGAGACTTCAGGCCGCTGTGCGGTCTATCGCTGAAAGGGCCAGTGAGCTAGGGGTGTTGTTGGTTGATTATAGTAAACCTGGGTTTGCCCATGCAATCAACAAATGGTTCCGTTGCCGGTTTGAACGACTGGGAGTTAATGTTCTATTGGCATCCTACCAGAGAAGAGTTTCACCAGTGGCTAGATTCAGACTTAAGGGAGTTTGCCAAGAAAGAAAATCGAAGCCTTAAACTGAGCACAGAGGCCTGGTTAGAAAAGCATATCGCTTCAGATATACATGCTATATTTTTTGCAACCTATGGAAACGAGCTTTTCGACTGGTTATCCAAGTTGACAGATAGGAACACATTCAAGAAGAAAAGAAACATTGTCTGGACACCGAAGTTGATTCAGACCGTGCAGAACCTTGACAACCCTATTACGAGAGCAGTGGACTTCTGGCTTACCAGTGTGCTAGACGGCTTTGTTACAGAATTTGCAGTTGACCAGAGAAAGAGCTTCAGCGAAGCCGAACGATACTTCTTCAGAGGATATCGCGGTAAGTACCTAAGATCTCTAAACTTGTCCCTTAAGATGCTGCTATATGAAAAAGGAACAATGGATCTAGTCTCAGATGAATAAGTAAAGATAGTAATGTCACAAGAGTTTGAAAGTGATTTTGATGACATTGGATGAACACGTAGTGGAAAGAAGTATAAAGTAGATTTTAGCTCTCCTGTATTTGAAGACAGTTCAGACAGTATTAGACAACAGAGCCCTAGCACCACAGAAGAACCAGAGGGGGGTATCCCTTACCACCCCTATACTCCACAGAAACAGACAGGGACTCAGAATAACCCCGTAGGTACTCCATCTAGTAGTTTACAGACAGTACCTACTCCCGCTACATCACCTTTACCTACACCACTGAGTGGTAGTAACCCAGTCAGTCAGAACCCACCACAGAGAAATAGAATGGGAGACGACATGAAGCTACCTATTTTTAAAGGTACAGGAGCAGAAGACCCCGAACAACATTGGTTCCTATGCGAAGCCATGGGGACCATTAAAACAATCAACGATGATAACCTTAAACTTGTACAGTTGGTCACCACACTCAGAGACAGAGCCTTGACATGGTACATAAAGTATACTACATTGCCCAAGACACTTGCCCAGGTCAAGAATGCCATGATCAAAGAGTTTAAGAAATCTAAGTCTGAGTCTCAGTGCATTACAGAGCTTAAGGATATTAAGCAGCTACCATCAGAGTCAGTATGGGACTTTGACCAGAAATTCAAAGCTCTTATAGACCAAGTAAGTTTTGAGTTTGCGTCGGAGCAGCATAAGGAATGGTTTATTGCAGCGCTGCTCCCTCACATCAGAGTGCCACTAATGCATCAAAAACTCACTACTCAAGATGAAGCGCTGGAGATGGCAATGAAACTAGAGGCTTCACCTTTAGCAGAAACCAGTACAGGCATGACAACTCTACAGACCTAGTTGGCCAACCTCATGTTACAGATACACGAACTTAAGAAAGGGAAAGAGGTTATGCAAGACATATGGTGCATAAAGTGTAGAGCACAGGGTCATACCAAAGACAACTGTCCAGTCTTTACAGAATATTTAGCGTCAGGGGCTCCTAACCCCTTACCACGAACAGAAGGGCCATGGTGTGAAATATGTAAAACACAAGGACATCCACCTCAGCAATGCCCTTTGCTTCAGAAGTATGTACAGACACCTAAGAATCTATACTGTGTCTTCTGTAAATCCGTCGGGCATGATGAACAGGACTGCCGAGCCTATGATCTCATGTTAGATAGAAAACATGATGTGTACAGAGTCCAAGCAGACACACAGGGTCCAGTAGCAGGACCTCAGTCGGATCAGGTTTACGGAGGACGAGGAGGAGGATTCAGAGGATGAGGCCGTGGAGGAGGCTTTGCACGTGGAGAAGGCTTTGGCCAAGGAGGAGGTTTTGGCCAAGGTCGTGGGCCAATCACTTGTTATAATTGTGGAGTTGTAGGACACTATGCTAGGGACTGTCAGAACGCCACTACTACTTGTAACTACTGCAAATCTTATGATCATACTATAGAGGAGTGTCCTATCTTGATAGCTAAGATCAAAGACCCTAAACCAGCCGCACATCAGAACATCCAACTTATCGTTGCTGAGCAGGCAGAACCAGAACCAAGAGTCAATATTGTGACTCGGAGCGGTGCTTCCACCATTGGCACATCGCAGGAGACCGAAAAGAACACAAGTCAGGAGTGGGTGCACAGAGCTCCTAGTAAAGCAACAACACTCGACCTACAGCAGAATAAAGAGACCTTTCATGAAGCCAAGGCTTCCTTTGATGAACCTACACTATTAGGATCACAGGTACCGCCGTCTAGGAGCGTACCGCAGCAAGCACCTTGTGGCGATATCCCTGAGCAGGCACCGCAGGCTACCACATCGGGGAGATGCGACGAGGAGGAATCGACAGGAAGTGTACAATCCTTCCTGCACAGCTGCTTGAAACTCCTGAGAAATGACAAAGCTGTCGGTGAGCTACAACGCATGATAGATCAGTGTCAACAACCCTCTCTCTCAGGCAGTGCACACCGCGCTGTCCATAATATTACAAGACATACAAGGACCGGAAGAGAGATGAAATTCACAGCGCAGATTGGCGAGTTTGAAATGGATGAGGTTGTCTTAGATCTAGGATCAGAGGTGAATGTTCTAACTAAGCAGACATGGGAACATATGGGTAGTCCTCAGTTAGCCCTATCGCCTATCCACCTGAGATTAGCTAATCAGCAGCGAGTCTCACCATTGGGTCGACTACCGCAGGTGCCAGTTGATATTGACGGAGTTCGTACTTTTGCAGACTTCGAGGTTATAGAAATCATTGGCGACAGTCGACCATATCCAGCACTATTAAGTATTGATTGGGCCATTGGTAGCAAAGATGTCATTGACCTAAAGAGAAGACAAATGACCTTTGAGGATGCGCAGATCCGAGTCATCGCACCGCTGGATCCTTACCAAGGTCCTAGATATATTGAACCTATCCGAGCAGAGGAGGAGGCACATAACATCGATAGTCTCTACCAGATGACTGCGAACCAGAATGACTACATCAATCCAATCGCAGAAGGGAACATTAGTTGGCAATGCGACAGCTCATGCGCATCGGATTCTGATGTTGGTCTAGAAAACTGGCAGAATAGACTTTATGAAGTCTCAACGCGCAGATGTGTGTTTATCAGTAAGTCACTACGGTGGATTGGCGCAGAGACCGCTGAGATTCCATCATATCATGCTCTGACGGATATCCAGGATTTTTTTGAACAGTTTGAGCAACAAATTCCTTATGAACAGAGGATCGCAGCTATGGACCTTGCAGTTCGAGCTACACCTGCAAGATGGTGGTATGCGCATAAAGAGAATATCGCATCATGGGATAATATAAAAAGACTGACGGCGATCAGATTTTCTGACGACAGAGAGTATGTCCAGCAGAAGTACACAGGAGAAACTGACCCTAGGGTACACATTCAGACATGTGAACAGAACTGGTCGGACATTCTAGAGGATGAATGGGCTCACAGATTCATTCACACATTGGACACAGTTCCAAGGAATTGGTATACAGAGACCGAGCTGCGCAAGGGGATGACCACATGGTCACTTATGACAGACAACTTCCTACTCACCTTTGCGTTTGAATCAGAACATCCAAGTGTTGCTCAGGCCCTATACATAATCAAGATCAAGATATTTGAGGACTGTACCATCTCAGTACAGGCTCAACCTGAGTGGGCCACCCAGTTGCAAGACGCGCTAGAATGCTATAACTTCGCAACAAAGCCAGACAATGAGGAGGAGGATGAGGACCCTCGCAACACCAACATTCCGGAGTCAGAAGGGACTCGCGATGTTGAGGGACCACAGTTAGAGATTCCAGCAATCACTGAGCCCATCAAGATTAAAAAGATCAATATTGGCACAGACATAGAACCTAAATTTGCCTCTATTGGAGACTACTAGAACGATGAAATAGTCGGACAGATTGCAGATCTGCTACATGACTATCAGGACCTATTTCCCACCAAGTTCACAGAGATGAAGGGAATAGTTGGAGACCTAGGAGTCATGAGGATACCATTAAAGGAGGATGCTAGACCAGTTAAGCAGCGCCCATATAGATTGAATCCGCGCTACAAATAAAAAGTAAAGGACGAAATTGATAAAATGCTAGCAGCAGGCATCATTGAGCCAGTAGAGGAAAGCTAATGGGTTAGCCCTATGGTAGTGCAAGAAAAGAAAACAAAAGGGGACATCAGGATTTGTGTTGATCTGCGAAAACTCAACGATGCATCACTTCATGATCCATTTCCAACACCATTCACTGATGAAGTATTAGACAACGTGGGAGGATAGGAGGTCTACTCCTTCACCGATGGGTTTTCAGGCTACGATCAGATCAAAATACATCCAGAAGATCGATCCAAGACCACCTTTGCAACAGAATGGGGCTCGTTCCAGTATACGGTAATGCCCTTTGGCCTTAAGAATGCACCAGCTATATTTTCTAGAGTAGTAGTTGCTGTCTTTAAAGAATACATCCATAAGTTCTTAGAAGTATATTTTGATGATTGGACTGTATTTGGGCTAATCGATAAGCACATAGGAGATCTAAGACTGATGTTAGAGAAATGTAGGCAGTACCAAATTTCTCTAAACTTGAAGAAATGTATATTTTGTGCACCATTTGGTATTTTGTTGGGCCACATTGTTTGCAGACAAGGCTTGATGGTAGACCCCGCGAAGATCGCTATCATTGTAAACCTTCCAGCACCTAACTCAGTCAAGCAACTGAGGACAGTACTTGGTCATACCGGGTACTACAGAAAGTTCATCAAGGGCTACGCAAAGATTACAGCGCCGATGGAGAAGTTGCTAAAGAAAGATGTAAAATTCCTATGGAATGAGGAATGCCAGCAGAGTCTAGACATACTTAAGGAGAAGATGGTTACAACAACCATCCTAGTATTTCCCGACTGGACTAAGCCATTTCATGTACATGTGGATGCATCCGGCATCGCATTAGGAGTCATCTTGACACAGGCAGGAGAAGGGGATCTTGACCATCCCATCGCATATTCCAGCAGAAAACTATCAACAGCAGAAAAAAACTACACCACAACAGAAAGAGAGGGCTTAGCTATGGTATATGCGCTGCAGAATTTCAGGCACTATCTATTGGGCACCTCGTTTAAAATGTTTACTGACCATTCCGCATTGAAGTACCTAGTCAATAAACCAGTGTTAGGAGGGAGAATCTGCAGATGGTTACTCCTCTTCCAGGAGTATGATTTTGAAATCATTATGAAACCAGGAAGACTGAATGTAGGACCGGATCATTTGTCGCGGTTAGACTCAGGAGAAGAGCCCAGTAACCTAGAAGACAATCTGCCAGATGCGCCGTTGTTTTCCATACAGATCGCAGATGAGTACTATGCCGACATTATTCAATTCCTCACCACAGGAGTAGCACCTGATGAGTTTACTAAGCAGCAAAAGAAGCAGTTGTTTGTTAAAGCAGCAGACTTCACCCTCATCGCAGGACACCTATACAAGTTAGGTCCGGATGAAGTTCTGCGCAGATGCGTGATGCCGCACGAAAAAGATGCTATTATCAAAGAGGCTCATTCAGGAACCGCAGGAGGACATTTCGCAGGAAAACCGACTGCGCAGAAAATCCTGGAGGTAGGATTATGGTGGCCTACATTGCATAAAGACACCAAGGAATTTTGCAGATGCTGCGATATCTGCCAAAGGGTAGGAAAACCCTCGCGACGCGATGAAATGCCGCTGCGACCGCAGGTCACGTTGCGCGCATTTGACAAATGGGTTATAGATTTTGTGGGTCCTATCAACCCACCAGGAAAGCGCACTGGTGCGAGATATATTATCACTGGAATAGAGTACCTCACCAGATGGGCAGAGGCCAAAGCAGTAAGAAATTGTGATGCTGCTACAGCTGCACAGTTCCGTTTTGAAAACATCATCAGCAGGTTTGGATGCCCAGTAATTTTGATGAGTGATCAAGGCACACATTTCGTGAACAGTACTATTGAGGCATTAACAGAAGAATTCCAGATCCAGCACCATAAGAGCACTCCCTACCACCCGCAGGCTAATGGTACAGTGGAGGCCTTCAATAAGATTTTAGAAAATGCTCTTACTAAGATCTGCAATAGCCAGAGGAATGATTGGGACCTCAGAGTTAACGCTGTCTTATGGGCGTACAGGACCACATGTAAGAAACTTACGGGACACACACCTTTCAGCTTAGTATATGGACAGGAGGCTGTTATGCCTATGGAGTATATTCTTCCCAGTTTAAGAATCGCTCAGATTATCGGGATGACTGATACAGACACAGTCGAAGCAAGGCTAGCACAGCTGCTTGCCTTAGAAGAAGACAGGTTCATCACCGTATTCCATCAGAAAGTGCAGAAGGCCCGAGAAAAAGCTTGGCATGACAGATACATTAAGAATAAGACTTTCCGGATCGGAGACCTGGTGCTCCTCTATGACAGCAAATTCATCAAGTTCCCAGGGAAGTTTAAGACACATTGGCTAGGGCCATATCAGATACAGCAAGTCACAGAGGGAGGTGCCGTTCAGCTCAGCTAGCTGAATGGGGAGCTTTTGCCCACATGGATTAATGGCAGTAGGATTAAGCCCTATAGTGATAACCACCCCACCTCTTAACCAGTCGTGACGGTGCAGATGTCCAGTGTAGTTGAAAGGAGGCATCGCACCGGGAATGAGTCTACACCGGTAGAAATTTTCTAAGAATGAGGAATGAGGAGTCGCTCATTCTTTGACACTCTCATTCCTCATTCCATGTTAGTTTCCTCATCCATGATCATAGGAGGCTCATACAGTTTAAGATTCTCAGCATTGATAATTGAATAAATTTGCATGTATGGAGGTAAATTCAAGCGAAAACCATTAATACTGATCTTTTCCAAGATCTCAAAAGGACCATACCTGATAGGCTTAAGCTTTTTACCTTCACCTTTTATTCTTTCTTTGGTGATATGTAACCAAACCCTGTCACCAACCTGAAATTGACGATCAACTTGATGCTTGTCATGCCTGGCTCTTCTCCAACTGTTCTTGAACTGCCTGCTGCACTGCTTGGATTCTCTGAATGAACTTTAAAGCTTTATCTGCATCATGATGTCCATCCACTGCATCTTTTCCAAAAGAGAAGTCCATCGGTGTTTTTGGAAGATAACCAAAACAAGTTTCAAAAGGAGATCTTTTCATGGAAGAATGAACTGCATGGTTGTAAGCATGCTGTATGTACTGCAATTGCTCATCCCAAAGTTTAGGATGTTTACTACAATATCCTTTGAGTAGCTAAACCATTGTTGTGTTTACTACATCTATTTGCCCATCGGTCTGTGGATGAAAAGCTGTACTTTTCTTAAGTTTAGTGTCCATAAGCTCCCATAAAGTTGACTAGAATTCTCCCAAGAACCGGGAATCTCGATCAGATACAATAGACATGGGTAGCCCAAAATGTACCCAAACATTCTGAAAGAATAGATGAGTTGTTTGTTCAGCAGTGATCTGTTTGTTACATGGCATTAAGATACACATTTTGCTGAACCTATCCACAACCACATACAGGTAATCATGCCCTTTTCTAGACATAGGTAGCCCCCCTACAAAGTCCATAGAAATGCTTTCCCAAGGATGAGAAGAAACTGGAAGAGGAGTGTACAAACCCAATTTCCTATTGCTAGGCTTACTCGTTGCACATATAACACACCCTCTTATATATTTAGCTACATTTTCTTGCATCTGAGGCCAATAACAATGATTCTGCAATAATGACAGTGTTTTACTTACTCCAAAATGTCCTGCAATCAATGAACTATGTGCTTCTCGAATCACATGCACTCTCTCTTTTTCTGGAATACAAAGTTTACCAAGATGATACAAGAGTTGATTATGCACATAATAGTTCTCTTCTTGTTTACCATGTATTAGTGATGCATATACTTTCTTAAAATATTTATCTTCTGCATACTGTTCAATATAACTTTCATGTGTTAATGAACTATTTTGAAGAATGATTGAAGCATTTGTAGGAGGCCTTGATAACATGTCTGCTACCTTATTATGAATTCCCTTTTTGTACTTAATTACGAGATGAAACTGTTGTAAGAATCCCATCCATCTTAAATGCCTACTTTGTTGTATCTTAGTTTGAGATTGTAAATATTGAAGTGGCTGATGATCAGTATGTATGACTTTTTCTTTTCCCATGATATAATGTTTCCACTTCTTCACACTCTGTACTAAAGCATACAACTCTTTGTCATAAGTCGGATAGTTACTTACCACAGTAGAGAACGTTTCTAAATGGTAACAGACTGGCTTCCTCCCTTGCATCAAAACGGCTCCCATGGCAAACCCGCTGGCATCTGTTTCGATCTCAAATGGCTGCTGTAAATCTGGCAATGTTAGAACTGGGGCTGTGCTAATCCTTTCCTTCAAAGTGTCGAAGGCTCTCTGATGCTTGCCTCCCCATTGGAAAATTTCTTTAACGCTTGTCAACGCATGTAATGGAGCAGCAATGGAAGAAAACCCAGAAATGAATTTCTTCAATACTGAACCGCACCCAGAAAACTTCTGATTTCAGTAACGGTGTTAGGCCGTGGCCAGTTTACAATGACAACAACCTTGGCTGGGTCCACTCACAGGTGGCCTCCACCAATAATATGGCCCAAATATACTAACGAAGTTTTAGCAAACTCACATTTAGACATTTTTACATAAAGCTTCTCCTTCTTCAGTACATCTAAAACTTTCTTCACATGTACAATATGTTCTTCCCATGTTTTGCTAAACACAAGGATATCATCCAGATATACAATTACAAAATCATCAATGAATGAACGGAAGACATCATTCATGACCCGCATGAAAGTCGCAGGTGCGTTATAGAGCCCAAAAGGCATCACAAGCCATTCAAACAAACCCTGTTTTGTTTTAAACGCTGTTTTCCAAGCATCATTTTCAGCAACACGGATTTGATGATACCCACTACGCAGATCCAATTTTGTAAAGTAAGTTGCATGTTTCAATTGATCAAGCAAATCATCAATGCGGGGAAGAGGATACCTGTTTTTAATGGTGATTTGATTAAGGGCCCTATAGTCGATACACATCCTCCAAGACCCATCCTTCTTCGGAACCAAGACTATAGGAGAGCCACAAGGAGAAGTGCTTGGCCGGATTTCCCCCTTCTCAATCAGCTCCTGAACCTGCTTCTTGATTTCCTCATTCTGCATTACAGACATCTGGTACATGGCTATGTTCGGGAGTGGCACATCCTGCTGCAAATGTATCTCATGCTGAATCTCCCTCTTGGGTGGTAACCCTTTCGGATCTTGAAACAAATCATCATACTCAAAAATGATTTCAATCAGTTCAGATATATGATTAGGGTCACATCCTTCAAAAGATTTAGAGATCTCATCAGTTTTCACCTTAACCATCATTAACACAAAATTCTTACTAGCATTTACCAGCCTCTTCATTTGTCCGGCAGAAACTATTGCTAGGTTTGTTCTTGTCTTATGTGCTCGTACAATATATTCTACACCATCTTTAAAAATATGGTACTTATTCTGCTCTCTATAAAAGAATGCTTTCCGGTCATACAAATATGGACTCCCAAGTACAATTCCACAAATGTCAAGTGGTACTACATCTAGTTCTACCTCATCCATGAACTTTTCAGTAATTGCAAACTTCAATACACATTTTTTTGTAACTTGCAATCGTGTATCATTAGTAACCCAACCAAGAGGATAGGGTTTTTCATGAGGCATAGTAACTAAATGCAATTTCTTAACCACTTCTTCTGATATCAGGTTTACTTGTGAACCACTATCAAACAATGTATCAATCTTTGTGTGATTTGCAATGACACGAACATGAAACAGTGCACTTCTACCTTTATCATTTTGCTTAGAAGTAGATGGCATATTTGTACTTGCACTAGAACTTGATTTTGTATCAATGGGAAGTGAGATACTTTTATTCTTACCCTGGATTCCGACAGCTGTAACCTTTGTTTCATCACTTGAGTCAGATCCTAAGTCCTGAATAACTGCTGCAGTAGCTTTTGCTTTGCCTTTATCTTTGTTTCCTCCGTACTTCTTTGGCCTTAACTCCGGATGAAGTTTCCAACACTCAGAGACATCATGTCCCTTATGACAATGCAAACATGTAGGCTTTTCACCCTCTTTCCTAATGGTAGCCATCTTCTTTTTCCCTGTATCTTTACCATTTGATTTGCTGTCAAATTTAAAGGATTTCTTCACAAAAGTATCATTAGCATGCTTCCCCCTGGCTTCTAAATGTGTAACTTGAACACATACATCATCCAAGGTACTGGGGTTAAACATCAACAAGGTATGTCGCAAATAAGAATGCATGCCACCAATGTACTTAAGAAGAGTTTCCTGGGTATCCAATGCAACATTTAATGCAATAGCCCTCTTTCTAAATTCATGAGTATATTCTTGAATGCTTTGTCCTTTAGCTTGTCTAAAAGTTTTCCAACTCATTATTAATTGCTGCATGTGACCTAAAGGATAAAATTGCTTTCTTAATACTTCAATGAATTCATTCCAAACTGAAATAATTTTACCATTCTTTCGAAGATCTTGCTAAATCTTTCTCTCCCACCAAGTAAGAGCCATTCCACTCATTCTCAAAGTGGCCAATTGAATTATGGAAGGGTCATCAGTAATGCCCTGCACCCTGTAATATACTTCAAGCTGCTTGATCCAATTGTCTAACTTTTCAGCATCTAAATCTCCATTATAAATTGGCAATTCAAATTTCACATCCAATTTGAAATAAGGCATATTAGGACTTGCATTATTTGAATGAGAAGTATGAGAAGAAGAGAAAGTTTGATTAGTTTCAGGAGGATCACCATCACCTCCTACTCATTTACCCTTTTCTTCCTTCTTCACTTCTGCATCTCTGGATGAAGATCCTTCTTCTTTCTTCTTCCTTTCTGCTCGCTCATCGAGTAGAATTTCCATCATGGCTTTCATGGTCATAAAAGCCTCCAAAAACTCAGTTTCTGAAATAACAGGTTTTTCCTGTTCGGTATGTCCTTCTTCTTCCCCTCGTGGAGAATACATGGTTCTTGAGAATGTTCTCCTTGAGCCAATCTCAGGATCTCCTTCAATTAATTCTCCTTCACCGCGCTTTAACCTGAACCTGGTAAGCATTCACAAACTTGCACTAGCAGTCAACCAGTTCTGATACCATAACATGATCTGTCGGATCTCAACTTGAGTGCATTAAAAAGTTTAATGAATGCGTTTATTCAGTTTACTTAATTCCTAGAATAGCATTAACATCAATTGAATGCTTAGAAACAGAAATGAACAACAAACTGAGACAGGAATGACGAAACCGAAAAAGGAGGACAGCAAAAAAACTGATAAACAGATGTGGGAAAAAGAAACACAGAATCAGAGAGTCACAAACAGAATTTGATAATGGAATTCACCCCCTTCACTGGGCTACGTCCTCGGGTCCCTCTCCAATGGGTACCGATCCAATTAATCTCTTAAAAATGGTACAAAATGGTTCTGGAATCTCTGAACATCAACTTCAGCAACTGAGCAACAGTAAAATAGAATGCTGTGCAAAAAGCCTTCAAGAATCCTCTCTGGAAAATCACAAAGTGGCTTTCCAAAAGGCAAAGAAAAGCCAAATAACAGAGTACAGTCAACTTTTTTAAATACAAACAACAATCTGTAAAAATTTCACAGCTAACTCTCCAAGCTCTCTAAGCTTTCTCATAACAGAGAAGCGATGCGTTGTGTTCTAAACGATTCGAATCTCCCCCTCGGAACTGTGGCCAGCATCCTCTATTTAAGCGTTTAGCGAGAGGATTGGTAACAGACCACAACTGTTCTCTTCTTTATCGTTACAACCATATGTTAAAACTGAACCACCAAATTGCTGCCCAAGCATTATGTTACCACGACGTTCCATATCCCCGAAACGTTGCAACCAACTCCACGCACAGGTGCTGACTCACAACACGTCGCAATAACTTGCATCTGGGCTATGCCACGTAATGTGACCGTTTGATGTCACCACCAACTCCAAAAAATTCGCAGCATATGAGGACTTCGCCATATACCTGATCCGCTATCGCAGCATATGAGGTCTTCGCCATATACCCGATCCGCTGTCGCAGCATATGAGTAACCTCCACAAACCATTCGATGTTCAACTTGACGGTGCACAAACTGCACGGCTCATGCGCAACTACGCGGCTCGCGCGCAACTACGCGGCTTACGCGCAAACTGCACTGCGCGGCCCATGCGATAACTGCGCACCATGCTATAACTGCGCGGGCTGTGCATATAATGATTAGCATATGAGTTAACACCATAGATTAATAACCCTTGTACCATATTGGACCAGTGTAATTTTTGAAGATGAATAATCCTCCGGATTAGGGATGAATGACGATGTTTATGTCATAATGCTAAGAAATACCTCATCATCGGTCACACTTTGTATCATCATGGAGTTGACTCTATCCTATGTTGGTGTTTGAATCACGAGGGGAATAGGTTGTGTTGAAAGATTACCATGGTGGGGCATGTGGTGGTCATTTATCCGGGCTTGCTACAACTAAAAATATTTTAAGAGCGGGTTATTATTGGTCGTCGATATTTAACGATTGCATTAATCTGGTCAAGAGATGTCAACCTTGCCAACATTTTTCTCGGAACATGCGCTTGCATCTTTCCCTGTTGCACCCCATTATCACTGCCGCTCCCTTCACTAAGTGATTGGTGTACTTTATGGATTGCAACCCAATGTTAGTTGGGGGAACCGTCATATTATTGTGGCCATTGATTATTTCATGAAATGGGTAGAGGCTATGCCAATAATCAAATCCGAAGGTGAGATGACCACTCACTTCATGTTCAATCATATCATCACCTAGTTCAATATCTCAAAGGAGATTGTCACTGATCGTGGCAATCACTTTTAGAATAAGATGATCGAATAATTAGCTTTGAAGCTGGGGTTTAAGCAATAACATTCTTCTTCTTATCACCCCCAACTGAATAGACAAGTCTAGGTGGTTAATAAATCTCTTAAGGCCATTCTGCAAAAAACCATCACACAAAGCAAGACTAATTTGCATACCACATATATCATGCTTTGTGGGCCTACCTGAACGCGATTAAGAATTCCACCATTTTTTCACTGTACCGGTTAGTTCACGGGGTGGAGTTAGTTTTAGTAGTTGATTATGAGATCCCTTCCTTGAAAATAGCCATTGAGCTCTCCCCTGACACCTTTGAATTAGAAGAATGATTAGTCCACCATGAGCACCTTAATGAGCAGAGTCGAGATGCCACTGTGGCATTAGAAGTGAATACGCATCATATCAAGGTCTAGTATGATAATTCTGCCCATCCCTGTAGATATAATGAGGGTGACTTGGTCCTTTTATATGATCAAGCAAGAAAACCATTAGGTAAGTTTAATCTTATGTGGCATGGTCCTTACATTGTGAGGTGTGTCCTATAGAAGGGATCCTGTGAGTTAGAGGATTACGAAGGGAACATATTGAAGGAGCCTAGAACTGGGATCTACCTTAGAAGTACTAAACACCTGAGTTTCTATATTGGGATGGTACCTTGTATACTATTGTACAATTTTGCATAGTTTTTGGTTTACTTGTAGTGTCACTGGTTTGTTGACATGCTTCCTATTGATTTGCAGATGTCCTGGGAGTCTTTTATGTGCTTAGGATTTGTTGATGGTGCCATCATTCATACACAGAACTTAGATTCTACTGCTTGGGTCATCTACGCACCCAAGGGTCAACTTGTGTCTTAAGGAGGAGTATGCCTTCAACCATCCTCAAACAATGTCTCTGAGTATAGTATGGTAATTTAACTATTACGAAATGCCATTTCAAATGGTATTTGGTCTTTAGAGGTTCGCCTGGACTCACGATTGATTGTTTCATAATTGAATGGCCGGTACCGCGTTAGAGATCCTTCGTTATTGAGAAGGTTTTTAAGGGTAAGATTGTTGGAACGACATTTTGATTTCATTACATACATTCATATACCTAGGTGTTATAATCAAATTGTCACGATTCATATGCAAATTGCATTTTAGAATGGCATTTGACATGTAATTAAGAAAGAATCATCCAGATATATCGACATTCACATTTCATACACATGTACATATATCAAACTGGTAGTCGTAGACATTATTTCTGAAGAAAAGTTCCAAAAATATGGTGTCTTAGTGCAAAATTGGGCTTTAAGCCCTCAAAATACCCATGGCCAGTACAAAACTAATCCTGGAATCTATGCGTGTGGTCTTGGACGATGATCATGATAACAAACTATAGAATTCGCTAAATGCATGGATAATCTAACCCACAGACGAGGTACCCTGACTACATATATCTGCATCACCTCAGGAAGGTCCTCAACCTATACCATAGGAATTTCGCGGGTTAAATAGGATAAGTTACCCTATACATTTTGTAGTCTCCACTTGGAATCAACGTCGATCGTCTCATCGCCTTGACCCCTACGTCGGTTCCGTGGGAGTCCCTCCAGTCATCATGGGCCCACGTCTATGCAAAATGAACCTAATGTTAGTACATGATACATAAAAAAACATGTGTTTGATTTTGTTATATAAAAAATACAAAAAAATGAAATATTACAAAACAAAAAAATCTCACCTATGTCTCTTAATGCGAACCTCAGTGATAGTGGTATATCTCTGTCTCCACGGAAGTTGATGCCGGCATAGGTATTTTCATCTATGGCAATCACCTATCACCACACTAGTGGAAGAAATCATCCGTGAATGGAGAAGGCACCCCGCCCCCTCCTAGTATCCACATTACCTCAGTCCAATGAGTTTGGGTTGGATCATGTAGACCATGAGGAGGAACATGAACTCTAGGACTACGACCCTATACTATGTCAAAGAAGAAAGTGCATAATATGTTGACAAACTCGAAGTTCTTGGACCGAACAAGTTTGCATTTTGTTAGATGATGTTTTATGCTACCCAACAAAGAATTCCTCCAGTCGTAAAAAATGGGCCTCATACATTCTACCATGTAGAACATGAGAGGTCGTAATGCCTGGTGTAGTGATGTCGATCCTGCTATCCTAGCTAGAACTAGAATGACCACTTTAAGATTGAGACTCTGGATCACATTGATGGGGACTTCACTTCCCACTTTTTGAGCACAGGGAAGGAAATATACAACTATGTACATCGAGGTGCGAAGAAAGCTTCCAACAATTGAAGAATCTTCTCACAAGTGCACCAGTATTGAAAGTTGCAGGCCCATAGAAATATTTTGTGGTGTGCACTGATGCATGCGGTCAAGGACTTGGAGGAATTCTTATGCACGACAACCACGTAATATGTTATGAGTCAAGAAAGTTGAAGGATCATGAGAAGAACTATGCCACTCATGATTTGGAACTTGCAGCCATAGAACATGCTCTCAAGATGTGGAGGCATTACTTGATGGGCAGCAGATTTGAGCTAAGAACATATCATTGTGGTCTGAAGTATTTGTTTGATCAGACTACTCTAAATGCTAGGCAAGCGAGATGGCTGGAGTTTTTATGTGAGTTTGATTTTGAAATCAAGCACATAAAAGGAAAAGAGAATAAGGTAGTTGATGCACTCAGCAGGAAGGCGCAACTAATGCATGTGGTATCTCTTAGTATTTTCCAGTCAGATTGTTAATCATGCTATTGAAGATGAATTGTATGTGTAGGTAAAAGGCAAGTTGCAGCAGCAAAGCCCTTGAAAGAAGTATGAGGGATATGAATTACAAAAAGATGGACTCCTTACTTATAAGAACAAAATTTATATTCCAAATGTAGCAGATTTGAGGAAGGTTGTTATGGATGAGATCCATCAAACTCCATATTCTAGGCACCCAGGATATCAGAAGACAATTGCTACAACTAGAAAGCAGTACTTTTGGCTAGGAATGAAAAATGACATGGCTGAATATATTTCAAGGTGCATGAAATGTTAGTAAGTAAGGTTGAGCATCAACACCCAACAAGTTTGTTGCAGCCTTTTCCAGTTCCAAAATGGAAATGGGAAGTTATTTCAATGGACTTTATTATAGGATTGCCAATGACTTGGAGACAACATGATTCCATCATGGTTATGGTGGACAAGTTGACAAAGGAAACACATTTTATACCGGTTAAGTCTACGCATAAGACAGATGACATTGCAAAGATATTCATGAAAGAGATTTTCAAATTGCAAGGATTGCCTAAGGCAATAGTCTCTGATAGAGATGTCAAGTTCACTTCCAATTTTTGGAAGGGATTGTTTGCAGATTTGGGGACGAAGTTGAATTTCAACACTGCCTACCATCCTCAGACTGATGGGCAGATAGAGAGAGTTAACTAGGCGCTTGAAGACATGCTTCGCATGTATGTGATGGACAAACCAACCAAGTGGGAAGATTATTTACACTTGGTAGAGTTTGCTTATAACAATGGACAACAGGCATCCTTGGGGATGAGTCCATATGAATCTTTGTATGGCAGGAGGTGTAGGACACCCGTGACTTGGGATAATCCAATGAATAGGGTTGTGCTTGGTCCATAATTGCTCAAGGAGATGGAGCAGGAGGTTCTAAAGATCAGGCAGAATCTAAAAGCAGCCCAGGACAAACAGTAAAGCTATGCAGATAAGCATAGGGTGAACATAGAGTTCAGTGTTGGGGATCATGTTTACCTCGGAGTGAGGGAAACGAAGAGTTCCTTGAAGCTTGGAAGTTGTGCCAAGATGTCACCTAGATACTATGGACTATTTGAAGTGCTTGAAATAATAGAGCCAGTTGCATATAGACTTGCATTGTTTGCTAGCACTAGGGCTCATAACATTTTTCATGTTTCTTTGCTTAAGAGATATGTACATGATCCTAACCATGTGATAAATTGGGATGTGATTTAGGTGGAACCCGAGGGATAATTCCAAATCGAGCCAATGCGCATCCTCGCCAGGAAGGTCACAATGCTCCAGAATTGAGCCATAGGGCAGGTAAAGGTGCAATGGGAACACTACGGTCCTAAAGAGGCTACATGGGAGCTAGAGGATGCCATGGGATTGGCACATATGTTTTTGTTTAATTCTACAGAGCACTGAGGGCAATGCGAACGTAGCATTTTTGTTCAATTTTGTAAAGCACTGAGGACAGTGTTATTAAAGGGGAGGGGAATGTAACACCCTAGTTTTGACCCCGTTTTGCATTAAATATATATGATGAAAATATGGTATGGAATCATGGCAAGGAGATCAAGGGAAAGTCCCTGCCATTGATTGATGTTTGTGTATAGGTGATCAAGGTTGATGCCTACGGTTTATGGTGCTAAGCCAAGCACAATATTTAATTTTGGACATCATATAAATATGCAATTTAAATTGAAAAACCACAACGAGCTATGTCAATGCAACAAATAATGAGATGGGGGTATGATTTCCTAAGGAACATGGGGGGGGGATGATTAACCTTGAGCCATGGGGGAAAATCCATGTGTCAAAAGAAAACACCCAGAAAACGTATGCCCATTTTCCCCTCATGCACTCACGTTTTCATCTTCCCTCACGTTGTGGGGAGCGACGAGACGTTTTGATCATCCATCCTTCACGCTTTCAGTTTCTTTTTTTCTTTCTTTCTTTCTCGTTGTGCATGCATAGTCCATCATCTGGTTTTCTTTTTCACCCAAAAACGTTTTGGTCGATTCAGATCATTCCCTATTCCATCCTATGCATGCGCATTGCACGTTTGCCGATTTTGCAGAACTGTGTTTTGTTCTGTGTTGTTTTCCTATTGTTATCATCTTGAGCGTTGTTGTGCAATGGTCTCCTCTGTCACAGAGTGAGTGGAAGTGTGTGTTGCTGTGTTAACCTTGTGGTCTATTGTGTGTGTGCATATTTTTTCCTTGGTCTAAAATGGCACGGAGTGGAATTGGATCTGAACTAGCTTGATAAGCCTAGTGTAGGAAGGAACCTCACAAATAGATCTAGAGGGGCTGGTTTTATTCTTTGCACACCCTGAACAACACTGGAAGGGAAGGCACAACCTAAGGGACTGTGTAGTAGAGAAGGGGATGCTCCTTGTGTTGGGTGTGTAGATGTTTTAGGATCCAAGCCTGGTCTAGTGTAGGTGTCCCCAGCTCGGTGGTTGAGCTCACTAGCTTAGCAGTTCAAGTTTTCCAGCTCCTGTGCAGCCTGATAAACCCATCTGTTAGTTGGCTTGGTTGGTCCCTAATGAGAATGTTGGCTTGACTTCCTGTAGTCTAATAAACCTAGCAGTATATTGGCTTGTTTATCTGTAGCCTGATAAACCCAATTGTGTTGGCTTGGGTGAGTTTGGTTGTATTCTTGGCTAGGTGTGAGCCTGCTAGTATCCCTTATTCATTGTGGGAATCATGCCCAGCTTAGGGGTGGCAGTGCTGCTGAGAGATTAATGAGCGCACTGGCCTACAGTTGGGTGGAACGTTGCAGCGACGTAGCTGGTTGCGGAACAACTTCTTTTAAAGATAAGTATCCCTGTGTTAATCTCTGCAAGTTGTATTTGCTTCATGAAATACGATGAACTTATTTAATGTGTTGAATTGATGAATTGATTCCGCTGTATAATTGAAATTGTATGCATCTATGTATGTTTCTTTCAATGTATATTTTTTTAAATTAAGTTATTGGGACTTAGATGGTCGGATTGGTGATGGCTTGAACAATCAAATCTGCCCAAGACTTCGGTTAGCAGGTTGAATTTCCGTAGAAATTTCCTTCCGCAACCTTTCCTTTCCGCAACTTGTGGGATGCGAGATGCGAAAACGCGCTTCCATGGATTCCCTTCCCCGCAGATTTACTTCTGCAACCCACCTTTCCGCATGCGGGAATGCGGCTTCACAATCTCTAATTCCGTAATTGATTATTTCCGCAATGGTCCATCTGCATGCAGGATGTGGGATATAGAATGCAGAATGCGGGATGTGGGATGGGGAATGCGAAATGCGGAATGTAGGATGCAGGATGAAGGACCAAAATTGTTATATGTCCCTGATTTCGTAGATTCAAGATTTCCGCACCGTTGATTTTTGCGGGATTGATTCTCCGCCGTTGATTTGTTTCTAGATGCAGAACAGATTGTCATTATCGATTTCCGTCGTGATTTTCCCCGTCGTTCGATCTCCTTTGAGATTTTTCTTCATAGGTCATTGGATTGAGCACTGACATAAGCAATTTCTTCGCTATTGGGGAAGTTAAGAGAATTTATACATATATCAATAGATTGAACTTCGATCACATGGATGCGCATCATCAAATGTGTGTGACTATGGTCTTGTTTCTCCTCTAAGGCGGGAGGGGACGTGACAGTGTGGTATCAGAGCTGCTGGTTGCAGCGCTAGGGTCTAAATGGGCCAAGTTGAACAATTAACAGAGCTGTTGGTAAATGGTTTCAAAATATTGTTAAGCTGTGTAACAAGGAAAACTACCATGGGTAGTGGGTAAGTGGTTTCCATATAGTGTAGTTCGGTAAATTTGGTTCGGCTGAGCCATGAGAACCGACATGTGCAACGACGCATAGAACCCCAATGAATATGAGGAAGATGCTATGGGGGAAAATGTCTGAATTGGAAATGCTGAGACATAATCTAATGGGAGGAGGTTTCAAGATACTCCTCCAGATTTTGTCGCTACCATGATAAGCCTAAGGGTGGAGATGCAAAGTCACAGGGTAGACAATGAAAGATTGGTTAAGGCGCTAGAGGAGTAGAATCAGCTGAATGTAGCCATGCTACAGAGTTTGACAGACATTTAGAGGTGGATGAACTCTGGGGACCGGATAGTGAGACCAGAAGGAAGTACGAGCACTGCTAGAGGAAGAAAGAGATATCCTAGTGGGTCATCGGACTCTGAAGGATCCACTGGTGGTTCAGGTTCTTCTTCTCACGAGAATAAGAGAAAGAGGCACTACCAAATCTGTTCATGTGATGAATTTAAGAAGGCAAGGCCTCTTACCTTCAATGGTGAGATAAAGGATGGTCAAGAAGCTAAAGCTTGGCTTCTTGGGATGAGGAAATATTTCCAAGTCCAAGACTATTAAGGAAATATGAAGGCTAGAGTAGCCATCTTGAATTTGATTGGAAGAGCATCCATATGGTGGGAGAACTTCAGGAAAGTGAAGAATATTAATGAAAGGCAGATTGTGTGGAAACAGTTTCAAAAGTATTTCAAGCAGAAGTACCTCTCTGATAGGTACTATGATGATAAGATCAAAGAATTCCATGATCTGAGAATGGGGCAACAGACCATGGAAGAGTTTGCAAATAAGTTCTTGGAGTTGTTGAGGTATGTCAGGTACATCAAAGATGAGAAGGTGAAAATCTAGTGTTTTCTAAGGGATTGCCTCAGTCTTACAAAGAAAAAAATGAGTTTTATGAACCTAGAACTCTGGAAGAAGTGATAAGGAAAGATAAGTATTTCTATGAGCAAAGAAAAGGAAAACCTGATTATCATAAGACATGGAAGGACATGAAGAATGAGAAGTCTGACCAAAGGAAGAAACTTTTCAAACCTTCTAACTTCAGGAATCAATAGAAGCAGCCATCTAGAGTGGTGGGAGAAGAGCCAAGAGATCCAAAACAGAACAGAGCACCACTCCAATGTTGCAAATGTGGAGGACCCCACATGCACAGGTATTGTCCACTTGAGAATGAGAATGGAAGGCCAGCTTACAACATTCAAGAGGCAGAAACAGTGGGTTAAGTAGCAAGGGCCATCCCTAGAATCTATGCAGCACTAGAGGACCACCAGGAAGATCACCAGTCAACTATGGTTGAAGTTGCAGGTAATATTATTGAGCAATCTGTTTCTATTTTGATTTACCTTGGTTCTACTCACATTTACATTGCTCCTAGAGTAGTGGAGATTTGTGCTTTTAAGAAAGTAAATCATAGCAAATCGTGGTTAGTTCAGCTAGCCACTGGAACTAAGAGAAAGGTTAGTGAAGTGGTGGAAAAATGTCCATTGGTGATGAATGGATTGGTCACTTGTGTAGATATGAATGTTCTACCACTTGGTTCCTATTATGTTCTCATTTGAGTGGATTTGGTAGAATCTCACAGGGTAAATATTGATTGTTACAATAAGACTTTTGAATGCATGGATGAAGAAGGGAACCCAATTGTTGTAAGAGGCATTCCAAAGGTGATTTTTGTGAGGCATATTTCAGCAATGCAGTTGAAGAAGTTTTGTAGGAAGGGTTGCAGAGTGTATGCAACTCATGTTGTGGAGGGAGCAGAGAATGAAACTATTAGGTTGGAGGACTATCTTGTATTGCAAGAATTCAGGGATGTTTTTCTTGATGATATTTCAGGGCTTCCTCCAAGGAGAGACATTGACTTCACAATTGAACTTGTGCCAAGAGCAACACCAGTGTCCAAGGCACCCTATAGGATGAGTACACCATAAATGCTAGAGCTGAAGATGCAACTGCAAGAATTGTTGGAGAAGAAGTATATCAGGCCGAGTGTGTCTCCTTGGGGAGCACCACTTCTGTTTGTGAAGAAGAAATATAGTACACTCAGATTGTGTATTGATTATAGACAACTGAACAAAGCCACGGTGAAGAACAAATATCCCTTTCCTAGAATTGATGACCTCTTTGGTCAAATGAGAGGAGAAAAGGTATTTTCCAATATTGATTTGAGGTTTGGCTACCATCGGGTGAGAATCAAGGATGAATACATTCATAAGAGAACCTTCAGAACAAGGTATGGACATTATGAGTTTATAGTGGTCCCATTTGGTCTCACAAATGCACTAGCTACATTTATGTGCCTTATGAACAGTGTCGTTAGCAGGTATTTGGAAAAGTTTGTTGTTTTTTTCCTTGATGACATTCTTATTTATTCTAAGAATGAGGAAGAGCATGAAGAGCATCTGAGATTGACATTACAATTGCTCAGGGAGCATAAGCTGTATGCAAAGTTGAGAAAGTGTGACTTCTATAAAGATAGAATTCAGTACTTGGGTCACATTATCTCAAAAGAGGGTATATATGTGGACCCTGACAAGATTGATGCCATTATGAATTGGCATACTCCAAGAAATGTGATATATGTAAGATCTTTTATGGGACTTGCGGGATACTACAAGAGATTTATTGAAGGATTCTCCAACATTGCACATGCCATCACTTCTTTGCAAAGGAAGGGGATAAAGTTTGAATGGGCATTGAGGTGTGAAGAAAACTTCCAGTAGTTGAAGAATCTTATCACAAGTGCACCAGTCTTGAAAGTTGCAGGCCCAGAGAAAGTTTTTGTGGTGTGCACTGATGCATGTGGTCAAGAAATTGGAGGAGTTCTTATGCAAGACAACCACGTAATATGTTATGAGTCAAGAAAGTTGAAGGAGCATGATAAGAACTATGACACTCATGATATGGAACTTGTAGCCATAATACATGCTCTCAAGATGTGGAGGCATTACTTGATGGGAAGAATATTTGAGCTAAGAACAGACCATTGTGGTCTGAAGTATTTGTTTGATCAACCTACTCTAAATGCTAGGCAAGTTAGATGGCTGGAGTTTTTATGTGAGTTTGATTTTGAAATTGAGAACATAAAAGGAAAAGAGAATAAGGTAGCTGATGCACTCAACAGGAAAGTGCAGGAAATGCATGTGGCATCTCTTAGTATTTTCCAGTTAGATTTGAGACAACAGATTTTAATCATGCTACTGAAGATGAATTGTATGTGTAGGTAAAAGACAAGTTGCATCAGAAAAGCCTTGAAAAGAAGTATGAGGGATATAAATTAGAAAAAGATGGACTCCTTACTTATAAGAACATAATTTATATTCCAAATGTCACAGATTTGAGGAAGGTTGTTATGTATGAGATCCATCAAACACCATATTTTGGGCACTCGGGATATCATAAGACAATTGCTACAGCTAGAAAGCAATACTTTTGGACATGAATGAAAAAGGACACGGCTGAATATATTTCAAGGAGCATGAAATGTTAGCAGGTAAAGATTGAGCATCAACACCCAACAGGTTTGTTGCAGCCTTTTCCACTTCCAGAATGGAAATGGGAAGTTATTTCCATGGACTTTATTACGGGATTGCCAATGACTTGGAGACAACGTGATTCCATCATGGCTGTGGTGGACAAGTTGACAAAGGTAGCACATTTTATATCGCTTAAGTCTACGCATAAGACTTATGACATTGGAAATATATTCATGAAAGAGATTTTCAAATTGCATGGATTGCCTAAGGAAATAGTCTCTGACAGAGATGTCAAGTTCACTTCCAGTTTTTGGAAGGGATTGTTTGCAAATTTGGGGACGAAGTTAAATTTCAGCACTTCCTACCATCCTCAAACTGATGGGCAGATAGAGAGAGTTAACCATGTGCTTGAAGACATGCTTCGCATGTATGTGATGGACAAACCAACCAAGTGGGAAGATTATTTACACTTGGTAGAGTTTGCTTATAACAATGGACAACAAGCATCCTTGGGGATGAGTCCATATGAAGCTTTGTATGGCAGGAGGTGTAGGACACCCGTGACTTGGGATAATCCAGTGAACAGGGTTGTTCTTGGTCCATAATTGCTCAAGGAGATGGAGCAGTAGGTTGTAAAGATCAGGCATAATATGAAAGCAGCCCAGGACAGATAGTAAATCTATTTAGATAAGCATAGGGTGAACATAGAGTTCAGTGTTGAGGATCATGTTTACCTCATAGTGAGGGTAAAGAAGAGTTCCTTGAAGCTTGGAATTTGTCCCAAGTTGTCACCTAGATACTGTGGACTATTTGAAGTGCTTGAAAGAATAGGGCCAGTTGCATATAGACTTGCATTTCCTGCTAGCACTAGGGCTCATAATGTTTTTCATGTTTCTTTGCTCAAGAGATATGTACATGATCCTAACCATGTGATAAATCGGGATTTGATTCAGGTGGAACCCGAGGGATAATTCCAAATCGAGCCAATGCGCATCCTTGCAAGGAAGGTCATAATGCTCCGGAACCGAGCCATAGGGCAGGTAAAGGTGTAATGGGAGCACTACGATCTTGAAGAGGCGACATGGGAGCTCGAGGATGCCATGCGATTGGCACATCTGTTTTTGTAAAGCACTGAGGGCGATGCCAGCATAAAATTTTTGTTCAATTTTGTAAAGCACTGAGGATAGTGTTGTTGAAGGGGGAGGGGAATGTAGCACCCCGGTTTTGACCTTGTTTTGCATTAAATATATATGATGAAAATATTGTATGGAATCATGGCAAGGAGCTCAAGGGAAAGGCCCTGTCATTGATTGATGTTTGTGTATAGGTGATCAAGTTTGATGCCTATGGTTTATGGTGCTGTGTTAAGCACAGTATTTAATTTTGGACATCATATAAATATGCAATTCAAATTAAAAGCCCACAACCAGCTATGTCAATGCAACAAATAATGAGATGGGGGCATGATTTCCTACGGAAGAGGGAGGGGGAATGATTAACCTTGAGCCCTGGGGGAAAATCCATGTGTCAAAAGAAAACACCCAGAAAACGTATGCCCATTTTCCCCTCATGCACTCACGTTTTCATCTTCCCTCATGTTGTGGGGAGCGACGAGACGTTTTGATCATCCATCCTTCACACTTTCAGTTTCTTGTTTTTTCTTTCTTTCTCGTTGTGCATGCCCAACCCATCATCTAGTTTTATTTTTCACCAAAAAATGTTGTGGTCGATTCGGATCATTCCCTATTCCATCCTGTGCATGCGTGTTCGCTGGTTTTGTAGAACCGTGTTTTGTTCTGTGTTGTTCGCCTGTTGTTATCATCCTGAGCGTTGTTGTGCAATGGTCTCCTCTGTCATAGAGAAAGTGGAAGTTTGTGTTGTTGTGTTAACATTGTGGTCTGTTGTGTGTGTGCATATGTTTTCCTTGGTTTGAAATCACCTGGAGTGGAATTGGATCTGAACTAGCTTGATAAACCTAGTGTAGGAAGGAACCTCACAAATAGATCTAGAGGGGCTGATTTTCTTCTTTGCACACCATGAACAACACTGGAAGGGAAGGCATAGCCTAAGGGACTGTGTAGCAGAGAAGGGGATGATCCTTATGTTGGGTGTGTAGATATTTTAGGAGCCAAACCTAACTAGTGCAGGTGTCCCTAGCTCGGTGGTTGAGCTCACTAGCTTAGCAGTTCAAGTTTTCCAACTCCTATGCAGCCTGATAAACCCATCTATTAGTTGGCTTGGCTGGTCCTTAATGAGAATGTTGGATTGACTGACTGTAGTCTGATAAACCCAACAATATATTGGCTTGTTTGTATGTAGCTTGATAAACCCAACTGTGTTGGCTTGGCTAAGTTTGGTTGTATTCTTGGCTATGTGTGAGCCTGATAGTATCCCTTATTCCTTGTGGGAATCATGCCCAACTCGGGGGTGGAAGCGTTGCTGAGAGATTGATGAGTGCACTGGCCTATGGTTGGGTGGAACGTTGTGACATAGCTAGTTGTGGAACAACTTCTTTCAAAGATAAGTATTCCAGTGTTAATCTCTGCAAGTTGTATTTGCTTCATGAAATATGATGAACCTGTTTAATGTGTTGAATTGATGAATTGATTCAGCTGTATAATTGAAATTGTATGCATTTATGTATGTTTAGTTCAATGCATTTAAAAAAAAATCAAGTTATTGGGACTTAGATGTTCGGATTGGTGATGGCCTGAATGATCAAATCTTCCCAAGACTTCTGTTAGCATGTTGAATTTCCACAGAAATTTCCTTCCGCAACCTTTCCTTTCCGCAACTTGCGGGATGTAGGATGCAGAAACGCCCTTCCGTGGATTCCCTTCCCCACAGATTTCCTTCCGCAACCCACATTTCCGCATGTGGGGATGTAGGATGCGGGATGCAGGATGCAACTTCACGATATCTAATTCCACAATTTATTATTTCCACAACGGTCCATCTACATGCGGGATGCAAGATGCAGAATGTGGAATGCAGGATGCGGGATGCGGGACAGAAATTGTTATATGTCGCCGATTCCGTAGATTCAAGATTTCCGCACCGTTGATTTTTGCGGGATTGATTCTCTACCATTGATTTGTTTCTAGATGCAGAACAGATTGTAATCATCGATTTCTGTTGTGATTTTCCTTGCCGTTCGATCTCCTCCGAGATTTTTCTTCATAGGTCATCGGATTGAGCATCGACAGAAGCAATTTATTCACTATTGGGGAAGTTAGAGAATTTATACAGAGATGAATAGATTGAAATTTGAGCATATGGATGCAGATTCATCAAACGTGTGGGACTATGGTCGTGTTTCTCCTCTAAGGCGGGAGGTGACGTGACATAAGGCTAGGGCCCACCTTCTCCCAGAGGTCCCAAGATTAGTTAGTTGTTGTTTTCTTTGATCCTTTAGTTTCATGTGGTGTGAAATTGCAATTAGATTACTTTCAATTTACTGCAACAGTTTGGTTAATTGGCATAGAATTTAATTGATGAATAATTCCTTTTGCTAGATTGAATGGTGTGAGCATTAAGAATAATCTTTCCTTTCATTAGCTGATTGCTGAAACAATCGATTGGGTAGTGTAATATTTCTTTATGCAAGTGTGTTGTTTATTATTACTATTAAAGTTGCACTCTGCTATTGCATATACTATTGTTAAATATCTTTCATGACTAATGAACATGTAGATTACACATAGACTTACATAGTAGAAGAAGGGATGTTTCCTTTTATGATTGAACAATGCAAGTATGATTTAATTTATTTCATGATGACGTTTTAGGATTCAAATTCTTACAAAATCAATTTAGCCAAAATAATTTTGAGCAGTTAATCCTGTAGATGATGAAATAGAAGGATTGTGAACTTCCTTAATCTTTAATGGTCAATGTGTTGATTGAAGTTAGATTGAGCAGTTAGCAGAGCATAGATTAGAAATTAGATAGTTTGGGTGTCTTTCATTTATTGATCAGTTACTGAATTGTTTACGCATAGAATTTTCTTAATTACCTTTCAAATAACCAGACTTGGGTTGAAAATTCATATTGAGTCCTCTGTTTATTAACTCCAAATTAATAGGCAATTAGAGTGATCAACATTTGGCACCGTTGTCAGGGAAGGTAGTTAGTAGACATAGATGGTAGTTGATTAGTTCAATTTCTTTAGCTATCCTGGTTTTTGGGGTTGTAGGGATGATAAGACGCAGTGAAGAGTTGCACGTCTTTCGATAGATAGAGTAGGTTCCTACCCCAAGAATCAGGTATGATTATTTAAGCTTGCATGAATACAAGAAGAAGAGAACAAATACCCACCAAAGATGTTAATTATACAAGAAGAATATGTCATGGTGGTAATCTAGGATTAGGAAAGGATATATTTATTAATTCGCTGATTGCTAGAGTTGGTTCTTCTACTCGAGCCTTATTTCGAAGATCATCTTCATGAAGGGGAAGTTCTATCCTCCCTAGGCTGGAGTCGTCAGTATCAACTGTGGAGAGACTAGTAGGGGCTTAAACGCCACCTGTTATTCCTGAGAAGAAATATCTGGAGGATAGGGGAAGTTCTGTAGGGGTAGGAAAACATGAGGAGATCTATCGAGTCAACGGGCATGAGGTTTCTAAAGAAGAGTAGTTGAAGTTTTGACAGGAATTTGAGTAGTGGAAAAAGCAAGAAGAGCAAGATAACGAGGAAATCATGAACAATAAATGTCATCCTGGCGATCATGAAGAGGGAGCGGGGGACAATGACAACAATTAGCATGAAGAAATAGTTGCTATGCCTCAGTTCCCATTTTGATAGACAACTGGAGAGCCCCCCATGGACAATATCTCTCCTTCAGTACTGCCAAATTTCCAAGGTAAGTCCATTGAAGATCCAGGTTAATTCATTTTTGAGTTTGATATCCTCTGTTGAAGCTACGATTATATCTCTAACGAACAAAAGTTAACATCATTTCCTGCCACTTTGAAAGGAAATGCTTTACGATGGTTTATGAGTTTGGGTGGTGAAACTGTCACAACATGGGACCAAATGAACCAATTATTTCTTGCAAAGTACCGAGATTATTGCAGGACTAAGGATAAGAGAGAGGAATTATTCAAAATGATGCAGAAAGATGATGAAATCATGGAGGACTTTGTAGAAAGACTCTTATTTAATGTGCAGAGATCTGGCCATACTAATATTGGGAGAGATGTCCTTAAAATCATTTTATTACGTGGGATCAGAGAAGACTTCCTTGATATGCTCAATTTACTAGGAAATGTGGACATATCTAAGGAATATTTTGATCATATTGTGGATCTATGTCGAATATACTCCTGAGGGTCTTCTAGAACCAATACAAGAGACTGAGATGTCCTTACAAGGGAACAAAAGTCAGCTAGTGGAGGGGATACTCGGGAAGAGATAGGTAATCTTATTGAAAGCTTTAAAACTGATAGGATGAGTTCTATTTCCTCACTTTTGGATATCCTGAGAGAAAAGTAGAGGCAAACAAAAGAAGATACGACACTTGGTGTATTTTGTGATAAATGTATAAAGAAGCACTCTTTGAGGGAATTACTGCTTGACAAGGTGGAGGTATGTGGCCTGTGTGATTTGGATCACAATACTAAAGAATTCCCTTCAATGCCAAAAGTCAAGGTAGTCATTCAAGTGTCCACCGTGGATGTGGAGCAAGCTTATTTCATCTCACAAAAGAGGCCTTGGCAACCTTGTGCTCCAGGTATGAATCTAGATCCTACATCTTTCAATTCTTGGGACAATATGAATAATCAGTTTCCTTCACAATATTCTTACCCCAAAACTCATTGACATACACCTACTCATCCTACAATGCAATATCCTACCCCTTGGAATCCATGGGAACAACAATCAAACAAACATTCTTGGTCTCCCAGTTGGAGAAATCCTTATCGAGGAAATCAGTTTCCTCACAATCAAGCTCCTTACCCACAGTATCAGTAGCCACAACTGCAACTCCCTAAAAATGATGAACCAATTAATGCACCACTTCGACCTCAACTGCTTGCTCAACCTATCCCTAACCCAAACAATAAGGAAATACAACAATTTGAAACATCAAACATGCCATCTTATTATATTACTCCCATTCCATGCAATGAATTAAATTTATGATATGGGAGGGTAGTAGAACACATTGTCGTTGAGGATGTTCCATCCCCTGTGACCAAAGAAAGAATGAATGAACAATTCGAGAACCCAGTCGATACAATAATCCCCATTATTGAGGATGATGAAACATCTGTTGAAACATGGACTAAAACACTTGTTGAAACACATATTGAAACGAACCCTATACATATTCTGATAAATCCACCATATCTTGAGAGAATGGCCTTACAAAAAACAGTAGAGAAACCTTTCTTTAATCTTCTAGGTGAACTAAAAATTATGTATATTAAGATTCCTTTGTTCTAATCCCTTCATGATGTACCCATCTATGATAAAACTATTAGAGATTTGTGTATGAAGAAACCAAGTAGGAAACCTAAAGTCGAATCCTCTTACAGTTCATGTGGTTGGGAAATTATTTGATTTAATGATGGGAAAGGTTCATTTAGCTAAATATGATGATCCTGGAAATACCACCGTTACAGTGCGTATTAGGTGAATTGATATTCCTAATGTCTTATTAGACTTATGGGAACCAATAAATGTGATCACTATCAAAATTGTGAAGAAATTGGGATTGACCAACCTCAGACCAACTCCCACGGTATTAGAATTGGATGATAGATCCACCATTAGACCCGAGGGCATTTTGGTTGACTTGGTAGTTTCTGTTGATTCATGGGAATACCTTGTAGATTTTCTTGTCCTCCAGTCTAAATCACAGTTGGGGGGGATTCCATTAATTATGGGAAGACCATAGGTGGCAACAACAAATGCATATATCAGATGTAGATAAGGGTCTATAACAATATCTAATGTGATTGATACTAAGAGCTTCACTTTATATCCTCTAGCCAGACCTAGTTCAGATGTTGATACTCCATTATGGGTAGATTTGGAGGAGGGAGACAATACTCAATCCTTGTTGACCATAGGAAGGGATTTGACCTTTAAAAATGAAACCGAGGATGATACCATCTACAGTTTCATCAGCGAGCCAACGTTGGTTAACAAACATGCATATCGAATCCTGTATAACACCTTGAGAAAACTTGAACAAGAAGAACTTACCGAAGAAGCCATAGCTAAGAGTGCTGAAACTGTTCCCATACTTAATAATTTAAAAAGCATCCCAATAGAGATTGAACCTAGAAAGACCCCAACGTTAATCTCAACCTTGCACCCAATGAACTAGAGTGTTTGATTACATTGCTAAAATAGTATAATGGAGCCTTTGCACGGGAATACACAAACATGAGAGGAATTCCTTTGAGCTGTGTACCCACCACATATATATTAAGAATGATTATATGCCCATATGTCAACCACAACGCAAAATGAATCCAAATATGAGAGATATCATGAAGGAGGACATTCAAAAGATTTTAAAGCCTGGATTTATCTACCCTATTTCAGACAAGGAACAGGTTTCCCCATTAATAGTTGTGCCTAAGAAGAATGGAAAATGGCGCATTTGTGTGGACTATCGTTATTTGAATAAGGCTACACAAAAATACCCTTTCCATTTGCCATTTATCAATCAGGTCTTGTATACATTGTTTGGTAAACAAATATTCTCCTTTTTAGACGGTTTTAGCAGGTATAAACTGATTCAGATTGCCCCTCAGGAGCAAGATAAGACTAATTTTACATGTCCTCGGGGCACTTTTGCATATAGGGTGCTTCCTTTTGGGTTATGTAATGCACCGACTACATTTCAATGAGCTGTGATTGGATTTTTTTTTGAAATGCTTAATGATTGTATGGAAATTTTTATGGACGATTTTACACCTTATGGTAGCAATTTTGATGAAGCTCTAATTTTTTTGGAAAAAGGTCTTAAAACGCTGTGATCAGACTCACTTATCTCTCAGTACTGAAAAATTCGATATGATGATGAGTGAAGGTATAGTCCTGGGACAATTTATATCTACTGCAGGCATACAAGTGGACCTTTCCAAAACCAAGGTAATTCTGAATATTCCTATTCTTGGAACACAGAAAGAGGTACGTATATTTCTTGGGCATCTTGGTTATTATAGACGTTTTATTGAATTTTTTTCTAATCTAGCATCTCCTCAATTTATGTTTCTAATGAAAGATGCACAATTTAATTGGACAAACGCATGTCAAACAACATTTGCAAAATTAAAGAAGAGGTTATCTACAACACCTATGTTGCGTAAGCCTAATTGGGCCTTACCTTTCCATATTTCTTCTGATGCTTCAGATACTTCCATTAGGGTTGTACTAGGGCAGCATGAACGCCATAATGCATATGCTATCTATTACATTAGTAATAATTTGTCCCATGTTGAACTTAATTACATAGTAACTTAGAAAGAATTCATTATTATCATTTATGCCATCAATAAGTTCCAACAATATATCACTAGGTATTCTACTTTCATCCACACTGATTACTCAACTATTAGATATCTGATGAACAAACTTGGTACTAATGCTTGAGTGAATAGGTGGTTACTATTACTGCAAGAATTTGATATTACTATTATTTATAGACCAATAAAGGAAAATGTTGTTGTTGATTTTGTTTCTCGACTAACAAACAATGATGATAATTTGTTGGTCAAGGATTCTTTTCCTGATGAACATTTATTTGTAGTTTCATCTCACTCACTGTGGTATGCAGATATTGCTAACTATCTTGTTGTCGGGAAGTTTCCAGCGCACCTATCAAAGAGGGAAAGAAGGAGGACTATGCAACAAAGTGCCAGGTACTATTGGATAGAGGGATATCTCTTTTACATAGGCCTAGACCTGGAGATCAGATGATGTGTAAGGGAATATGAGGTCCACAATATCCTGAAAGATTTCCATGATGAACTGTGTGGAGGAGTGCCGACAAAAGAACTAGACATAAGGTGCTGAGAATGGATTATTTCTGGTCTACCCTGCTTCAAGATGTGAAAAGGTATGTGTAAGCCCGTGATAACTGCTATAGGATGGGTCAAGCCAATAGGTTGGAAAAAATGCCACTTCAACCACAGTTGGTGGTGGAACCTTTTGATAAATGGGACCTAGATTTTGTAGGACCTATTAACCCTCCTTCAAAACATAAAGTTTATATTATGGTTTGTACATACTACATGACCAAATGGGTGGAAGCCATAGCTATAGTAATAGCAACAGATCAAGTTGTTATGGATTTCATGTATGAAGAAATTTTTACTTGCTTTGGGGTGCCTAAACGAATACTAACAGATTGAGGATCCCGATTTGTATCTCATAAAATGAAAGATCTTATGCAGAAATAACATATCAAGCATAGGATCACTTCACATTATCATCCATAGGACAATGGACAAGTGGAAAGCACGAATAAAGTAATTGAAGGTATTCTCACGAAGATGGTGAAAAGTCATCGCAGAGATTGGGCTGAGAGACTCCCTGAAGCACTACGGGAATATCATACTACATGGCATAATACCATAGGATTCTCTCCTTATGAGTTTGTATATGGGAAAAATTGTCTTCCCTATTGAATTTGAAATCAAGACTTTGAGAACAAAGTTAGAAGCAAATTTAGATCTAATAGAAGCTCAAATGGACCGACTGAATCAATTGAATGAACTCGATGAGAAACGTGCAACTACTATGCATCAAACTTCAGTTGTTCAGCAACAACGCTCCAGATGGCATGACAAATTCATTAAGAATAGGATGTTTTGTGAGGGAGATTAGGACTTATTATACGATTCACAGTTCAAAAAGGATTTCAAGGGTAAACTACGCACCAGATGGTTGGGACCTTACAAAGTGATTACGATATTTGATAATGGGAATGTTCAATTGACCACAATTGATGAGAATCAAACCCCACTCTTTGCTAATGGCCATCGATTGCAGCTCTATCATAACCCACTCTCAAGGGAAGCATTTGTCTCGCATGTTGCTGCTGGTCCGAACTGTCAATTGGTACAAGAACATGAGTCTCGTCCAGTTTCTCTTACTCTTTAATCTTTTGCATATTTCCACAAGAATTTGTACATAAATAAATATGTTTGTTTTTGGTTTCGCAATTTGCTTGATAGTTTTTTTTAAAGCTTTGATTGGTTTGGTTAGAAAATTTGTACGTAGGAATAATTGTGAGGGATCCAATCGAAATTGATAAGTCGTAATGGGCCAATCGATTGTGGAAATCGTAAACGATCCTATGTAAATGTTGAAAAATGACTCATAAATATGGACGAAGAAGAATCATGGATTTCTCACAAGTTCATCAAGTATTGCTGAATCTCGCCATTTGCCGAAACTCCTCCAATTCCTCTGCTTTCTGCCAAAACTACGCCAATTCCTTCACTTTCTTTTGAGACTCTACCAATTCTTTCGCTTTCTACTGAAACTCTATCGATTCCTCTGCCTTCTGCCAAAACTCAGCCAATTCCTTTGCTTTTTTCCAAAACTCTGCTAATTTCTCTGCATTCTACCGAAACTCCACCAATTTCTCTGTTTTTTTCCAAAACTCTGCCAATCTTCCCACTTTTGGCCAAAATTTATTCACATTCCCGTTTGCGGCTACACCTTGCTAATCTTTTTGCTGAAACTCCATTATATATTTGGTCAAAGCTTCATTAACTCTTCTGCTTCTTTCTGAAACTCCACCATTTCTCCTCTAGAACACTATCAACCCTCCCACTAAAATGATTAGATTCCAGCGGAATTAGCAGTAATATTACAGTGGTTGTTTGATAAATAGCATTGTGCTTGTTACATTTTTTCAAAAATGAAGCCGTCGATCTACTAAAACGACCACTTATTCATATAATTAATGCTGACATCGACACATTTTGGGATATGGGCCAACCGACTATATGAAGCCGCATGCGAAGAGCTATCTTCATCAATTGATTTGACAACAAGGGTAGACCACCGTGAAGGCTGACGATTCATCACGGTAAATAGGGACCTATGAGTTCTAATCATAAATCTAACTAGGAATAAAGTGGCAGAATAATCATGACTATATTACATTAGTACATCCCTGTCAGCAACCTCTAATCGATCTACTCAGTAGAAAGGCCACATCACTACCCTTTTCCCGTACCTATTGACCACCACTGATAATTTTTAGCACGAGTCTATTCCATGATTGAACTAACTTTCCAAAAATAGCCGACGAATCTCTATTGTTCATTGATGATATACTTGCTACAAATCTAGCATCCAAATTGGGGAATTTTTGTTTCCGATGTCTAAAATTACAAAAGAAGAACATTATGTGCAGGTTTGCAGTCCATCATGATCCTAAGACAACAGATGCATAGCGATAGAATAGAGAATCCTTTAGTATCTTTGAGGAGGCTGGATGGATGGCATACTTTAAGAGATTGAATGTCTTCCACAATGAAATGGCATTAATGTTCTCCATGAATCTGAGGGGGACCCACTCAGTGGTTAAAGGTTTGAGAATTGAAGCCTCAGATCGAGAAACAACAGAAGTTACAAGGCTACCCAGAATTGGGAGGAAGTGGTTTGACAGAAAGAGACCCAACCTAAATGCAATAGAGAATTTCCTTGTAGCAGGGGAAAGTGTTCATCCCAGGGGACGAGGAACAACACTGGAGAGTTTACCCCGACCATGGGACCAGGTTGTGATATTCCTGAAGAAGTACATCACTTGTGAAAGTAGGTACCGAGTCTTATATGCATATGATTTTGTCTTTCTTTCTCATCCACGACGTGGTACACTGATTAACATGCCTTACTACCTTAAGAGGACATTACAAAAAATGTCACACTATGCCAGAGGGTATCAACACCCCCAAGCCTCTATCACTAACCATGACCTTATCAATTTATTAATACTATGGCCCCTTGAGCGAAGAAACCAAACCTATAAGCAATTTGTTGATGGGGCCATAATAGATCATGTGGCTATAGAAGATGAAGATGATGAGGAGGAAGATGACAATAAGAGTCTGTTAAATGAAGTTGGGAGGAGTGACAGGGAAGCTCATGAAGTTGAAAATGATCAAGAAAGGGGTTTGGATAAAGTTGTAATAGTGGAGGGGTATCAATCTATAAACCCCCAAGATCCTATAAGAAGCCCAGTCCACCAAGTAGAGACCAATGTCGAAGAAACATGAGAGAAAATGGAAGCCCAGGAAAGATTGATTCAGGAAATTGAATCCTCTCCTGAACTAGAAAGGGTTATAATTCAAAAGGTTCAATTTTTTGTTGTACCGAGAGAAGAAGCCATTCAGAAAAAGGAAGGACCATCCCAGAAGGATGATTCTCCTTTCTTTGTTTTAAAATAGGTCAAAATAGCTGTAGGATACTTTACTCCCCCTGCGCCACACAGAAACAAGAGGAGGTCATGCACCAAGAAACAACCACTCAACCCATCAATGAAATCAAAGACCGAAGTTATTGTTGCAATAGAGGCAACAAACGGAGCTGATGTAGACATTGAAACCCCAATATTAAAGCCTTGATCACCCCCTGTAACACAAGAATTAGAGGGCATCTCAAATGCATTACCAAAGTCAGTCGATACACAAGAACCTATTGCAGAAGGGGGTCAATTGCAAATAGAAACCCTCCTCTTAGAAAATGATTTGCTGAAGCAGGAGGTACAAGTGCTTAGGGAAGAAATTGAAGGATTGAAGGAGGTATTGAGGAATCAGGAAATTTAGAGACTAAGCACATTGGCTGAAGTAGTTGACCAAGTGGAAAACCTTCCTTCTGAAGCAGAGAGTTTAGAGCATGATGAATTTGTGTGCCTTGAATGTGGGGATATCTTCAAAAGGTCGAGGTATAAAGTCATAATCATGGGAATTTTGACTGGAAACCTAGGCATTTGAGGCAGGAAAGGAATGGGACAGCACATGCAGAGCCAATGGTGGAGGATGAGCAGAATCAAAATATAGAAAAAATCCTTCAATCTTGGATAATCAAGGATCACTGGGCGAAGAGCCTGCAATTTTTATTTGACAGGAATCATTGACCTATGAGCAAGGATTACAAGAATTGGAAGAAACATTGCCTCAACACTTGGAAAATGATTAAACAACTAAAGAAGAAGATGCTGAAACACATGAACCAACAACACAAGAAAAAGTTGTTGAACACAAGAACCAACAGCACAAGGAAAAGTTACCGAGGAATCCGAACCAACGATTCAAAAGGTGGATGTTGAAACACAAGAACCAGCTATCCAAGAAGAATTTGTTGAATCACAAGAACCAGTGTCATATGAAGAGGTCACTGTGATCCTTGAGCCAGAGGGTCAAGAGGAAGTTGTTAAAACATTGGCACAATAAGAAATTGTTGAGATTCCTGAAATAGTGGGCCAAAAAGGAGCTGTTGAAACAAAGGAACATGAGAAAATTGCCAAGGTCCCTGAAATGTTGTGTCAAGAAGACAATGCTAAAATAATAGCACAACAAGAAATTGCTATGACCCCTGAATTGATGGAGTAAGAGGGAGTTGCTGAAACTCATAAATTACCTTCGCTTGGAAAAATGGAGAATAAATCAAGAGCTTGAGAACCGGAAGACATCATTGAACTGGATATTGGGGATGAAGAAGACATAAGAGTTGAAGGAAATCAGAAGATAGCAAAGGAGCTTTCACTGATAAATCTATAAATAAGCAAGTAGAGATATCGTACTAACCTGTGTGAGGAAAGAATGGTCTCACTTCATGAGCACAGGAAGGCAATTAAAGAGCTTAGAGAAAGGTGGGCCGAGGAACTCATTTTCCAGAAATTTAGCTGGAAGAATCTATAGGAAGAGTTGAAAGAATTAAGGAAGTTCAAGCCTATGCCGAAGGAGAAGGAGAAAATGTACACCTTAATTCAATAATTGCTAACCTACAGAGCTCCATCACCCTCCTATTCTGTATTTCTCTTTGAGTAGATGAGTATGTTCAAAATAAGAGCTTTGAAGGAAGGTAAACCTTTGCATATTATGACAACCCCTCAATTTTTGAATACCTTTAGTCAAAGTAGTTTTCCTGGGCATAATCTATTATGTGAGCTATATCTACATGAAATGGCATGTTTCATGGACTTCCAGTCTAACCCTAATCCTCACATAGGAGACATTCATCCGAGGGCATTCACCTCTTTCGTCACTAATCATATGAATTGGTGGAACACTTCTTAGACTCTTCAAAAGAACGAGGACAATTCCACTCTTTGGATTAGAAATGAACCTCAGTCCCCTATGTCCCTGGTTGCAAGACACAAAATACACCTTTCATCTCCTCAAAAGGTTAATCGGTTAATGGAATTCTAGCAGGATGTTATTTCTACCTGTGTCAGCATGATCTCTTAGCACGACCCTTATGCCTTGGAAGGAATCAAGCATTAGTTGGAAGCCTCTTCCACATCCTTAATGGCAAGGGATCCATGCTGTTTTGAAAATTTAAAGTATGCCTTGTCTCGGGTGCCAGAATATGTTAAGTGCATGGAAACGTGTGGACTAAGCTGGTTAGGATTGAAGTTCAGATTTCCACTTATATGGCTGCCTGAGAGGCAATATAAGAGCATATATAAATTGACCAAGAAAGCAAAAAATAATTATTGGGCTAATTTAATTGCAAGCAATGGGTTTTTGAATACAGGTGAGAAACTTGAATCTTCCTTTAACTTCACCAACTTCCATAGGAGAATTTTTGAGTAAGACTCAGATTCGGATTAGTTGGAGTTTATTGCATGGGGACATGCAATAGGATAGTTGGGGGGGATGTTGGGTGCTAGAAATGCGCCTTTTTGCTTACTTCTATTCAACCCTTTTTCCCTGTTTTTGCCTTTTATTTACAACTAAGTCATTATCCTTCCCAAGAACATGCATGGATTAGAACATGTATAATTTGTTATTTCTTTATTACACTAATGCTTAGAAATGCTTGTGATTATGGATTTTATTCCTTGTTATGCTGAATTGTGATGAATTTATGAGAAGTAAGTGAAGACCTCAGGGAATCCAGGATACTGACTTGCTGATAGATGTGGGAGAGAAAGTACTTGGCAATAGTTGCACATCTCTAGGGCTCGGTTTGGATCGTTGTTGAAATAGCTCAGTCTATTTTCCCATGCGGCCAGTTGAGACTCGTTCAACGTTGTATCCATTCTAGTTGTAAAGGCACAATTGATTATGGAACATAATTCATTCTAATGTAACAATAATTGTAACTGTTTCCATTTTTTGCATTATATATTTGACAACCTGAATATCGAAGATCTTCATGGATGCCTGAATTAAGGAACCTGAACTATCTTGTCTTAGTATATATATGGGAAGACGAAATCATACATAAGGTTAGGCTTATTTTGGGAGAACTTGTAGTAGGAGTGAAGAAATTTGTAATTGAGATCCACTATCAATGAAAGAAACAACATTTTCCTGATTACTGTGTATTAATCTATGAGAGCATGTAGCGACATCTCTGTTAGAAGTCTAGGGCCCACCTTCTCCCAGAGGTGTCGAGATTAGTTAGTTGTTGTTTTCTTTGATCCTTTAGTTCTGTGTAGTGTGAAATTGGAATTATATTACTTTCAGTTTGCTGCAACAATTTGGGTAATTGGAATAGAATTTAATTGATTAAAAATTCCTTTTTCTTGATTGAATGGTGTGGGCATTAAGAATAAGATTTCCTTTCATTAGTTGATTGCTGAAACAGTCGACTGGGTAGTGTAAAATTTCTTTATGCAAGTGTGTTGTTTATTATTACTATTACAACTGCGCTTTGCTACTGCGTATTACTATTGTTAAATCTCTTTCATGATGTACTGAATAGGTATATTGCACATAGAATTACAGAGTAGAAGAAGGGATGATTCCTTTTATGATTGAACACAAGTATGATTTAATTTCTTTCATGATGATGTTTTAGGCTTTAACTTCTTGCAAAATCAATTCAGCCAAAATATTTTTGAGTAGTTAATCCTATAGATGATGACATAGAAGGAGTGTGAACTTCCTTAATATTTAATGGTCAATGTGTTGATTGAAGTTAGATTGAGCTTTTAGCAGAGCATTTATTAGCAATTAGATAGATTGGTTGTCTTTCATTTATTGATCAATATTTGAATTGTTTACGCATAGACTTTCCTTAATTACCTTTGAAATAACCTGACTTCCTTGGGTTGACAATTTATATTGAGCACTATGTTTATAAACTCCAAATTAATAGGAAATTAGAGCGATTAACACAACAATGGTCGATAATCAGATGATGTTTCATCATGTTTGACCTCAACACCTTTATTCACGTGATGGGACTTGTACCATCAACGATTTGTGTTGAAAACCTTAGATTATGGTGGAATTCCATATATGCTACTACATTGATCGTGACAGTACCTATGGGATTTTAGTTCTCATACCAGAGCAATGTACCTTACTATGTACCAAACGTCTTCATTCAGTATGGAGACCAGAATCCACTGTGTATTGTACATGGTTGTGACCACTTATGACATATGTCGATTATGCCTATTCATGGCCATTGTATTTATATGTATCAGGGATTGCTATATATATTCTAGATATGAATTTATGTATACAAAGTTATCATTGTATTATGCTGACACGTGGCTAGTTCTTCCAGTTGGGTCTTCACTACTCAACTTCTGGGATTGTTATAATGTATTTTGGCCATTGTGTACCCCTATGACCTCACACATTAGGGGGAATATGTTATAATGTTATTTTCCACACCTTAAGCATCATGCTTTCATGGCCTTCCCTTGTCCCTATGCAGATTCACTATACCACCCTTACTTAGTATAGCCCTGCTGCTTCAATTTAACCCTAACAAAGATTTTTTTGGAGATACACGTGGGTCAATAGTTATGCAGCTCGCATATATGCATCCTGCACCATTACATCCTATGTACATTAGGTTTGTGTTAAAAAATATATATATTTGGGGTTTTCCTCATCAAGTAATGAGTAGCTTGACCCTTGGCCTTCCATATGTTTGGAAACGCTCTGATTCGACCCTCCATTTCCCATTTGAGGGCTATATATTGAGCCATTATGAAGCATTGGACGAAGAGAAACTTTGGGAGTAATGAAACTATAGCAAAATTTTGCCTCATTGCCATATGCTTGAGTCTGCACCCCTTTATCCTTGTTGATATAACTCTTTATGTTCATCTCCCAAGCTGATCTCCATTGTATTTGTGAGCTTTCCTTGTTATGGAGGATTGAAGTGGTGGAGGCCCAGGTGGAGGAACTTGGTTTCTCGGTTTCGACAAGTTTCCTACAGAGGTTGTGACATTGTATCTTTGTTTTTACATTAATAGAAATATCCATTTCTCATCCAAATTTCATGTGCACATGTTTATATATATTTCCATGGGTGTATTTGCTTTACACATGTTTGAATGGATTATGCTAGTTTGAATGCTATCATTTAATATATTTTATATGTTTGTATATATATATATATATATACATATATTTGCTTTACACATGTTTGAATGGATTATGCTAGTTTGAATGCTATCATTTAATATATTTTATATGTTTGTATA